>PVJX010016597.1:0-40026 GCA_004027295.1 Dolichotis patagonum | reverse complement strand
TGTTGCACTTGTCACAGAACACCATCTCGTTGCCGTCCTCACCGTCGGGGGACTGGCAGACATCACAGACCACGTCTTCGTCATACTCGATCCCCAGTCCCTCCTCGGTCTCGATGGCATGATTCATGTTATCATAGCATCGCTGTTCAAACTCCTCCAGGACCCGTTCCATGGTGTACTCATCTAGCTCAGGCATCCCTGGAGGAAACGCCATGAAACCCACCTTAACAAGTGACTCGGCATTAATGAATATCACAGTGAAACAACGTAAGTTTACCTAAGCTGTAAAGAATTTACCAAACAAAAATAACTCTCTTTGAGTGCCCCAAATTTTGTTTAAAGGCTTCTTAAAACCTTTGCACAGAAAAGACTTTCAAACAAGTCTGTCCCTTATGGTCAGGCACTGAAGACACAACAGAAAAATAAAAAATAAATCTTGTTTGTACCCCTAGCACTTGGGAGGCTGAGGCAAGAAAACACCTGTGAGTTAGAGACCAACCTGAGCTACATAGCGAGGCCAAACCAGGCCTGAACTACATAGCAAGACCCTGTCTCGAAAAATTAAAGTAAGTAAATAAACAATAAGTAAGTCCAGGCCAGGGATTTAGCTCAGTGACATAAACGTCTGCCTGGCAAGCCTGAGGTCGTGAGTTCGATCACTGGTACCAAAAGAAAAAAAAAAAGAAGTAAGTAAGTCCAATGCTACTAAATACACATGCTGGGACTTGGAATTTAGCTCACTGGCATATGTACCTGCCTGGCAAGTGCAAGGTTGTGAGTTTGATCCCCGGTACCCCTCCCCCCCATATAAACCACGTAACATGTTAGTACACATAACAATTAACATGAATGTGACTTCCAAAATTATCACCAAGTATATTATAGTTTAGGGGTTTTTTTTTTAAAAGTTTTCTCTCAGTGCTTAAAGCAGTGCTCTGAAAAAGATATCACTCCAAGTACTTGCATGTCTTTAACTGGCTTATTCCTCCTCAGTCTGTAAATTCCACACAGTGGAATTACGTAGTTAACCAGACTCCCAAAGACCAACACAGGGAAATGCCTGGCACAAAGGAAGACAGCTCACTGCAACTCAAACAAAACATACTCTTCTCTAGAGTTGAGAGATTAAAAATTTTGAGTAATTTGATGAGTGACAGGTACATGGGCTACCAGGAGGCAGGGCCTAGCAGGAGGAAGCAGGTCGTCAGGAATCCTGGCTAGGAAGTACGGGCTTCTTGCCTCTCAATGGGCTTCCTCACTGCCCAACAGAACAGCTTTCCTCCACCACACCCTTCCACCATGGTGTTCTGCCTTGGAGTCAGCTGGCCTTGGACCGAAATGAACCAAAATAAATCCTCCCTACTTGAAGTTGTATGTGTTAGGTATCTTATTATAGCAATAGAAAGGTGATTGATACAGTGATTATCACAGTATTGCGAATGGTGGAATAACTTGTTTTGCTCTTTTGTGGATGTTTTCCAAACTTCCTAACAATAAAAATACTTGTGCTGACAAGAAAACAACAGTTTTTTTTTTAAATTGTTTTGGTACCAGGACTTGAACTCAAGACCTCGTGCTGGCCAGATAGGCACTATGCCACTGAGCTAAATCCCAATATGCATTTTAAAAATACTCAAATATAAAAAACAAAACAAAATACTCAAATACATATTTAAGATAGAAAAAAATTCATTAGTGCCTACAACTTATATGCATGTTCATAAATTGTAAAGCTATTGAGTTAGCGTCCCACATTTTTAAAAATGGACACAGATGCAGACACCAATGAACCTTGTACACGCTCAGAACCACCACTGCCTTATGAAACGTCTTCTTCACAGCCAGCAGTCTTCATCCCAATGCTCCCACCAACTCTGGAAACACCACTGACTTTGAAAACACTAGGAACTATAATTCACTTTCATAAGTAAAAAGACCAACAGCAACCACATCAAACATCTTTAACCGTATGTCCAAATACATACCTAGCCTGTCAAAATATTCAACGGTTTTTAATTTGATTAATTAGCCCCGTTATTAAAGCATTCACAAAATCCTAAGTCACTGAGTTATGTCCTCTGACTTAACACAGGACACCTAAAATCATTCAAGTGCATTATACTAGTTTTAGGTTTTTGTTCTTGTGGTACTGGAGATTGAACCCATGGAGTTCTACCTCCAGGCACTGCCTCTTTTTTGTTTGTTATTTTTAGACACACTCTCACTATGCAGTTCAGCCTGGCCTTGAACTCACTCTGGAACCCAGGCTGGCCTCAACTGGCAGCAATCGTACTGTCTCAGCCTCCCATGGCTGGGATTTGCCAAGTCTACCCTTGACCTTACCACCCAACTGCCTCAGTCTCCCAAGCAGCTGGGATTCCAGGCGAGCACCACCTCAAACAACTCGCTCAACTTTACTGATCTTTATAAAGCTATAATATAAACAAGGCAGAACTTTGTCATCTATGAAACTAAAATACAATAGAATTTAGGTCTAAGAACTCTCTAAAAAACTTCTCAAGATTGCATAAAATAGGGCTCTCAAGCCTATTATTGTTCTGGTCACACACACCTTAAAGACCAGGAGAAAGGAAATCACTATCAAAACACTACAGTAATCAAAGAAATAGAAATTAACAACATTCTTGACTCGGTCCACACTATTGTTCCCATTCAACCAGTTGCTGGTCACAATAGCAGGCCAAGCTGCTACTATAGGCCAGGCCCCATGCCAGGCTCCATGGAAAAACTCAGAAGACTTTGCCCTTGAGTGCTTTGAAGGCCACCACCACCACACACCACGAGTAACGTGCGCTGATGGCAAATGCGAGGTCCATGCCACCACTCCCCAGCCTGCATGGGGTACAGTGTGCAGCTACAGTCACGCTTTAGTCCTTATCAGCGGCTCCAAAGCTGCCCTTGCTGCCCCATTCAGCAAACCCTCAAGGACAAACAGATCAGAGGAACCAGCACTCCAGGTTTGGAGCAGACGTGGGAAACTGCTGTGGTTTGAACACAGTGGGTGTGGCTGGAGTGGGATTCACTTCAAGAAATAAGGAGGTGTCGTGCACACCTGTAATGCCAGCACTGCATAGGCTGAGGCAAGAGGATCACTGTGAACTGGAGGCCAGGCTGGGCTACAAGAGAGAGACTCTTGTCTCAAAAATCCCCCCAAAAAATAAAAGAAATAGAGGCTACCACTAAAAATGGACCCTCAGGGGCATCACAGAGAAAAACCACAAGAAGAGCCTTAGCACTTAATTTCTTTGGACATCATTCAGTTCCCTTAATTGAGAAGTAGGGGACAAAACACAGATGCTACAGGCACAGGAACACTGCCTCCAGCCCCAGCCCTGCCCCTCGTGAGCTCTGTTCTGCTCTAAGAGCACTGCCAGCCTCTGCATCTCCCGGTCCCCTGCCACAGCCACACGAACTGACCGCGGAGGCGCCCGTGACTGACAGTGAAGCTAAGCTGAGCAGGCTTCTCCACGCAGGCTGAGCCTCTAACACTCATGCCAGACACATCTCAGCATAAGGTGATGAAATAACAACCCGCGTGCTCTCACCCATCTCTTTGAACTCTTCATTGGTCAGCTCCAGCCACGCAGTGTCCATGTCATTGAGGTCATAGCGACACACACTGTCAGCCAGCGATCGGATATCAACGTAGCCCAACTCGGGAGGCTCAGAGCCCGATGAGACGATGTATTTCTTGGGCCTGATGAACATGAGGGACTTCTCCTCTGACACGACCCTGGTTAACAGAACAGAACAGCCAGATCATCCTTTCCACCTCATTCAGTGAAGTGTGTCAAAAGTCCCCAGTGCGGCTTCTTCCCTCACCCTCCAAAGCCTAGGTCATCCCCAGGTTCATACAAAGCATAGGCTTAAAATCCAAGAGTATGCCAGGTGTGGTGGCACACACTTGCAATTCTAGCACTTGAGAGGCTGAGGCAGGAAGATGGCAAGTTCAAGGCCAGCCCGGGCTACTGAGAGACCCTTTCCCAGTCTGGGGAGAGAGGGGAAAAAAAGGGAGGTAAAGCAGGTGATGCAGTTCCATGTGAGCGTCCTGGGCCCAACATCCAGCAGCAGGCCTGAGGGGTACGAGGTGTCTACACTGGCCAGCTTGGCGGGTAAGTCAGTAAAACAGGGCTTGGGCTTGCCATGTGCAGGTTCTTGAGAATATCTAAGAAAAGACCAGCCAATCAAGCTAAGCAGGTGTAGCACATGCCAGCAGCCAAGGAGAGAAACATGTAAGTAAACATTCACCTTACACCACACTGCCAGAGAAAAAGGTACACACTGGCCACCGTGACTAAACCTGAGGAACCTGACAGTCCTGGCCAAGCAGGGACTCTCCCCACCCAAACATAGGCTCACAGACAGACACCCAAGTGCTCTCCCCACCTACAGCCACACTCTCCCGTTGGGTAACCTCTGCAGAAGTGCCTTCCTCCTCGACCCATTCAGAACAAGGGGCCACCATGAGAAGAGCACGCTGACCCCAACTGTGAGGCAGGGCCTTGCCCCAAGGCCCAGACCCCCCGGCACTCCTCCACATCTGTGCCTTGGCAGTCTGCCTTGGGTCAACAGGTTGCCCAGAGTTTGTAGAAGCATTTTAGTGCCCTTATCACTAAAGGGAGTGATTTTATCTGTGACACTGAGATAGGAAACTGAGGGATTCATTTCTCCCCCCCGCATCAAAGGCAAGGTTTCAAGTGCAAACCTCTAGAAGCTCTGTCAGCGCTTTCAGCCTGAGCTCCAACTGCAACTGAAGCACTCAGTGCGCACCTGGGATGCGGAAGCCGGGTAAGCACACTGCCCGCAGGCCAGCACCTGCCTCTAGGGGCCCACGGGCACTGGTGGGTCACCTCAGCCCCACCCACTGACAATGGGTCACCGATCTACACATCTGGTACCTGGAATAGACTCCTCGGGGACCCCAAAATGTCAACAATCAAATCAGATCAAGCGCCTGAAGCGCGGTGGGTAAGGGCCAGGCGGTTAAGTTAAGTCCATCGTCAGCAATGGTAAAAGAGGCCATTTTGCAAAGCTGCCCAGTGCTGCAGCAGAGGAACCAGCTGCTGGTCAAACAGAGGGCAACGAACCCTTTCCCTACAAGGTCACAAGGAGCTGCACGATGGTGAAATGAGCAAACTGAGGAGTGTCGGGAGGTCATGCCCGAAGACAGGTAAGTGATCTGTCAGCAGGTCACACCAGCAACACTTGGGATTCTGTCAGGTAAACTCCTCATCTAAAACCCTGGCCCAGCAGGTCCCCCACACCTGTCCTCCTGCACAGGTAGAATCGAGCACTTGCCCCAGAAGCACTATTGCTAGTATCCAGCTCACACGCGTGCACATGTGCACACACACAGTTGAGCGCAGCAATTTCCGCCCTAGCCAGTCACTCCCCAGACAGCCTTGGGCACCTCCTCATGACAGCTGTCACTTCACTTTGTGACTTAACTCTTGTTCCTGCCACATCTGTATGTCCACTGAGCCCTTGCAGTATTTCACTGCTAACTCAGAAGCTGTCTCTTTTGAGGCTCCTGGCTAGAAGGAAAGGAAGGCTCGGTGGGGTGGAGGGGCAGGGTTCTCTCCTCAGCAACCTCTACCTGGCCACAGGCTGTGGGATGGTCCCCGGGCTCACAGGCACCTGGACGCCCTTCTCCCACTCCTGTCTCCAGGGGTCTGCCAACACGTAGTACTCATCTGGGTTCAGCTGGTAGGAGTCGTGCAACTTCATGGCGGTGATCAGGTCTGTCCTAAACACCTGGACAGGAGAGAAAGAGACACTGACATTTGATATTTGCGTTCTTTCCCAGAGCACTGGCAGCTGCAGGGTAACCATGGAGCTGCAGTGTAACAAGGTCACTGTATCAACACAGAACAAGTCTGACCTATTACAGAAACCCTTTGCCTGACACACCTGGTACCTCGCTCAGGCCTGGGTGGCGGCAGCTGACACAACACTGCCCTCTCCCTTCCTCAGTTAACACGACAGAGCAGGCACAGCAGTGACGACGGTACATCAACAGAACACAAAACCATCTTCTGTGCTCCACCAAACTAAGGACTCTCAAGTCACCAAGAATGCTGAACACTCACCCTGAAAAGTCTTGGGCAGAGGGGAGACACCACAACTTTAATCCCCACCACTGCTAAAATTAAAATGGGGGCTGCCCTTTGGGTCAATGTTGAGAAATAAAACCCCACTAACCACACAACTACGCAAGCTGAAACTACTCAAAGCTCCAGTCTCATCTCCTACAGAGTGCACCCACAAGGCCCTGCAGCCCAGGGCACCAGGACACACGGCCATGTGCACACATGACGGCAAGCTTCAGGACAATGACAAGGTGCCCGGCAAAAGCACAGGCCTGAGAAGCTCTGGGAGAGAAGTAAGAAGAGACCACGGTGCGCCAAGTCAGAGACAGGCTTGCAGACTGCTCGCTGCCACACGCCACCATGCCCTGGGCCAGGGGCAGGACGAAGGAGCCCAGAACACACTCTCCACCATGCCAAAAACAGACCCACAATTCCCAAAGTACCACTCTGCCGAGAGCACCCCAATTCCTCACCACAAGGAAAAAGGGAACATCCAGAAGGGCCACCTTCCCTACACCTGCTCCTCTGCGGCCTCCCAGGCCTGGAGCACCCCATGGACCAGGGCCGACCCCACAGAGAACAGCCAGCGCCACGCCACAGCCAAGACTGCACAGCTGGCACCCTCATCCTCAGCCCACTCACAATGGCAAAGGCTACACAAGGAAGCTCCGGCCTCGGCCTGGGTGCTGCCCAAAGCTGTGTTTGGCACAGAGCAAGCCTGCATCTGCAAGCTGCCCTTGTTTACACAAGCCACAATGCAGAACCCTCTCCTCTGGACAGGGAGTTCTTTCTTGTGCTGTTACGAGCAATTCACACCATATGCCTGCTAATAGGTCCATATTTGTTTTTCCTGGTGGCTTTTCAGGTTGGTGATGACTTTAATAAACCTCACCCTAATAAAGTCTGTGGCAGTGTCTGAGTAAAAAGGCCACTTCTCCAGGCTGCCTTTCCAACCTGGGCTTTCCCCCAGAAGGCCGGTCCTCATTTCTACAGTCCCATGAAGGAGAAAGAGCCTGGTCACACGTCTTGCACAAAAGTACACCAAACACAAGGTTCCCAAAGCAGGTGTCCAGCCCAGTGCTATCTCCTAGCCCCAAAGAAAAGTCCTCTAAACCCAAGTCATGTGTCCACACCTTCAGGAAGCACACAGCCCGTCTAAGACACACAAATAAATCACAAGCGAGTTTGCCGAAGATGGGGAACCAAACTGAAGCAACAAGGGGAGAAAGGGCGGCCCACTGTTCCCTCACTCCAAGTATTAGAGATGCTGGTCAAGGGCCAAACAGACCGCTCAGATGGCCTGAGCTCCCGAGTCCTCGGCAGAGTTCCACACAGAGACAGACAGGTCAGGGACAAGGCCACCACAAGGGCCCTGCTGCTTGGCCTAGGAGCTTGACGGGCACTCCAATGCCACTGCTGGGCCCCGCTCACAGCAGTCAGGGCTCCTTGCACTCTCCCGTGCTGGAGTAACAGCAGCACAGTGTGCACATCAGAGAGGCACTTTCAGGGTTAGGAAAGCAGCAAGGAAGCAAGTGCCACAGGTCATTTGAACAAGAGCCTGGAATGAAGCCAAGGAATCAAGGGCCACCTTCCTACCATCCCCAGGCCTCACACATAAGTAAGTGCCTCTAGGACAGTTCTCTGCAATCCCAAAGGACACATATGCTTCCTCACTATGCTTCTGCACTATAATTCTGCGGCCAACTGACACCCCACTCATTGACACAGCACCCGCCTGGCTTCCCTAACACATCCCAAGAAATGCTTACCTCTCTCTGTACTGCCACTACAGCATAAAGCCAACTTCGAAGCCATGCCATCAAAAAAGGCAGCAAAAAACCTAAAGTTCAACCCAAAAAACTCTTGTTCCATAACCTGCTCACTTAAAAACTAAAATAAACCAAAACGCCTTCTTTGAATCCTCAAAGCCCAGCAAAGGTTTGCAGAGAAAACAGTCTCAGGACCAGTGAGGCCCCCTAACCAAGCAAGGCCTGCAGGGAGCCACACCTAAAAGCAACCTGAGAAAGATAAACAACAAATGCGGGGCAGCAGGGGAAACATAAGATGGGAAACAAATTGAGAAAAGGGAGGGAGCCTGAAGCATAATCCCCAAAACAAAACTCCCAGAATTACATTGGGTTTTTGCCAAATAAGCCACAAATTCATGGCTAAAACTAACTTGAGGCTGGCAGTGACTTGGCAGCAGCTGAACCCGCTCATCTCCTGGCCAGAAGAAAAGTTGTTGGGAGCCAGCGAAGATGGAACAGGAAAGGAAAAAAAGAATACAATTAATAATAATGGCTAACATTTTACTGAGCACTTTTTATGTGCCAGGAACTATTCAGGTGCTTTGTATGCATGAGTCTACATGTACCAACCCACTTACTCCTCAGGGGAATCCTGTGAAATACACACTTGTGTAACCCCATCTGACTGGAGTGTAAACTAGTGTGCCAGGAGTTTAAGGAACTCGCCTAGGGCTGCACACAGACACAATCGAGCAGGAGTGTGTGGGAGCATGTACTCGTGCATACAGGTATGTGACATGCGCAGTCAGGCAAGTGTTAGGGAAGTACCTCCGAGGGCTTCCGGTCTTCATGTCTGGAGCAGGGACTCCTCCTGTGCTGGGACCGAGAATTCTGGGACCACGTAGTTGAC
This sequence comes from Dolichotis patagonum, assembly GCA_004027295.1. Lineage (NCBI taxonomy): Eukaryota > Metazoa > Chordata > Mammalia > Rodentia > Caviidae > Dolichotis > Dolichotis patagonum. The sequence goes on along the minus strand of PVJX010016597.1, from coordinate 31,258 downwards.
AGGCCTGAAGAAACACATACCAGATTAGAAAGTGTACAGGTTACTACTGAGTTCTCAGGGTGCCCTTCTCCCCAAGCTCATCGAGGCTCACCTCAGTGACGCCCCACGATGCCCCACCCCGGCCCTCTGGGAGCTCTTCACCGTCACCACTCATTTGAATGCATCTTCCAAGGCAGGCCTAGGGGGACCACGGGTCTGCTGGGTGCTGGAACAGCAAACAAGCAGACGGCACCGCAGAGCACCAGGCAGAGGGAGCCTGTGCTTCTTGCAGAGGTCCAGTCTCACATATTACACACATACTGGAAAACACCTCATCTTACTGAGTTTAATACACGCTCTAGATCCCAAGATCACTGTACTGAACCCTAGCGCCACGCCCAAAACATTATAAAGAAAATTTTAACTCCATAGGCATAAAACTTTGGCATTCCCTAAGCAAGAAACCTCCAAACAACTGTAAAATTGCCAATTTCACTTTCCCATGAAAATGCCTGGGGCTCTTTTTCTCCCTTTCTCCCAAGGTGCCCTAATACCATCGAATGGCCTCAGAGTCTCCTAACTGCCATCAAGGCTGAACTCTCCTCTGGTCCGAGACTTCCCGGCAGCACAGAGGGCATCACCCTGGTTGAGATGCTCCATCTGCCTCTGTGCAATCTTCTTTCCTGGGCCCATGCTCTGACAGTGATGCTTCCAATCCAGAACACAGAAGAGACTATCAGACATACATTTCTAGACTGAGCCTCCCCCAGACTCCAGATCCAGTCTGAACTTCACATTAGACACCAACTCTAGGGCGTTCCTTTGATCTGTCAACTCAGGTTCTAAATACTGAATTGCACTTTTTTTTTTTTTTTTGTACCAGGGACTGAACTCATGACTCGCACTTGCAAGGCAGGCGCTTATGCTGCTGAGCTAAATCCCCAGCCCCATGAATTGCACTTTTAAACCATACCTCTGCTACATATATCCCTATTGCACCAAGTAGTACCTCCATGTCTACTTGAGGTCAGAAATCTACAAGTCATCTAAACTCTCCTCTCACTTGGGACAAGTGATCAACAGAACTTGCCAAAACCCTGCAATTCCAGTTCCTTTTCTCTACTTCTGCCCCAAGGCTTCTATTAATCTGTTACAGGGAAAATTACAGAGGTTCCTTCTTGGTAGGTACCGGATTGCTTCAAAAGACTCAAAACATCCCTAACAACCACTGTAGTTTTTGTCCAACTTTTTAAACAACTACCTCCAAGACCCACCTTTAACAATCAGCATCCCAATTCTAAACACTTACTATACCACTTCCCAGAAGTTAACCCCAAAAAGGTAAAAGCCAAAGCATGAGGAGCTAGCACTCGACTGGTGCAATTAATTATTACTGAAATCGAAGCCTCTATCTCTACAGAATCCAGGGTAAAGGACACAACCTTAGAGCACCATTGAGGCCTTGGGGACATTATGAAATAGATTCTGTACCAAAGCCTATCATCAGATTTGCAACAACCAAGACTAAAGAGGATTGCTGAGCTTGCCTCCGACAGGTAAGGAGTCGGCACTTCCCTTGAGCACCTGTTCTGTGACCAGTTATTAGGTCAACTGGCTGCTGTTACATCAGCAAACTGGATTTCCACATGTAGACTCATGGCATCTCAGTAAACACTGTAAAATGTTTTACTCCTGCAATGAAACAAATATTTGAGGGAACACTAGGGTAAGGCCAACTTGCCGAAGTTCTGTATCTGCTCATTACAGGAAAAATGAAAGGCAGAAACCAAGTTAAGAACATGGAGAAGGTGGCTGAGTCACTAATTTTCTACGTCTCCTCTGGGAGGCCAACCTCCAATGGGCCACAGGCTGGAAGGAGAAAGAGGTAAAGAACATACAACATCTAGATGGGATTCCCAAAAGTTCCAGAGAGAAAAAGACACCTTGGGGCAGAGATGGATGACCCCTTCATTTACTATGGAAAGGATTACAAATACAGAACAAACCTAAAAATTTAAAAAGAATCACTCCATTTCTGGACTCTTAAAAAATTCACCTGAAGTATCGATTGGAGGACCGTTAGAGTAAAATACTTTCAGAGTTACAGCAGAAACAACAATCTGTTCATTCTTGGGTTTCATGACCTCCTCCTGGGATCTGTCAGGATCCCTCCCAAGTATTTCCCAAGGGTCCCAGGAAGCTTGCTGCTTTGCAGGCACAGAATGCAACCTGAATAATGACACTCATTTGGTATACACCACCCAGTAAGAAAAAAGAAGGCACTATAAATACAAACATAAATAAATAGTAAAATAATTCTGCTGAAAGAAGCTAGGGCAACAAAAGGGCACATACTGTATTTACTCTACTTCTATAAATACTTGGAAAATACAAACTAATCTATAGTGACAGGAAGCAGATCAGTAGTTGGAGAAAATGAAAGAAGGATTATTTTGATTTTGATTATTTCATGCATATAAACATGTCAAAACATATTAAAATGTACACATGAAACATATAACTCACTATATGTCAATTATCCCTCAATAAAACTATTATTATCACTGAAATACCATCCACACACAGTGAGGAAAAAACAGCAGCTCTGTATTCACCTCGCATGAGTGATCTGTCTAAAGCCTAGACTTGGCTGCTGCTGAGCCAGGTGAGAAGTGATGAGAGGGAACCGCAGGGCTTGGCTGTGAGACCCCTTCCCTTCCTCCTGATTCTCTTGCTCACATCAAAGGCAGGCAGTTACTCTATGAAGAGCCATTAGCAGAAGGCATGGAATTCACAATGTCATACATAGGCTAAATGCCAGTGCTGTCCATACAAGAAATTATCAATATTTTTTTGAGAAGGACAAAAAACTTAAACTGAAGGAGGCATGCACCAGAAATCTACTTGTTTTACCTAACAGAAGATATGCTTTTCAGCTCAAAGAAAATGAGGTCAAGGAAAATAAAGCAACATTCAAAGGCAGATGGGTGAGGCCACCGCTTCCTGCTTAGAATGAGCCTGGGTCTATGGAAGCATTCATGGGAGTCACAGGCAAGACTGTCTCGCCATTATTATAGCAGAGCCCCTCCCGACAGCCACACGCTGGCCCTGCAGGTCAGGAGGCTCCTGGAATATTATCAAAACATATTGCATTCATTTTTAATTAAAAAAACTATGTTATAAAACTCTTTTCATAAAATGTAGGGGTTGGGGTAGATCAAATTAGGAATAATAAAGAGTATTTCAAACGGACTGAAAGAGTAATTTACAGTATTGCAAAACACCAGACAGTTGGTTAAAACTGTGCTACAAGTACACTTGGTTGGTGTTGCCCTTTGCTGGGGTTTGCCAGTGTTCAATGACAAATGAAAGACTATATTAAGTAAAATTTGTTTTCTTTTCCTTCAGCTTCCAGGAGAGTAGCTAAGAATGTTAAAGTCATTTTTTTGCCATTCATGTAGTAATATTATTACCTAAATTTAAGTCCACACAAGTGTCAAAAAAAACTAGTGGGTTTTTTTTGGTTGGTTTTTTTTTGTTGCTGTTGTTTTTTTTTGGCTGGCCTTGAACTCATTTTATGTAGCCCAGGACGACCTCAAACTCTTGGCAATCTTCCTGCCTCGGCCTCTGGAATGCTGGGATGACAGCCATGTGCCACCATACCCAGTTCAAGTGTCAAATTTAAATGACTTAAAAATTTTTGACATGTCCATTGTGCAAGCAACAACAATTCTATACTAAACACCGACAAGGGGGGGGACTTTCTGTCTTATTTTTAATTTTAATACCCCTTTAAGACAACCTTGGGGATGAGCGTTCTGAAAGGTCCACAGATCCCAGCGCAGAGTATGGACCCTGCCATGCACAACATTCTGAGTCCTTCTTTCCGGTCCTATTACACATCCTGAATGCTCCTGAAATATTAAAAATAGCCTCCTGTCCTGCCCTTGATCTACAATAAGGAAAAACCTCAAGAGTAAATCTAATACACACGGAACCCATCGCTGCACGCGTGGCTCCTGTGTAACACATTTCTGAGGCTGCAGCGTGCAAGAAAGGATCTGAAACTGGAATGAACCTCAGTCACAGCCTATGAAGGAATCTTGCTGCTGACCAAATGGTGACTCTCCTATGCCTCAGACACTGTGTCTGGACACTAAATAACATGCTGCCGCCTTTAGGAGTGTTAAAACTGCTTGACACTTAACATGCAGTGCCGACAAGTACCCAGCCCGACACCGTCACACAGCATCAGTGCACAGACCTGACACCCCAGGGTGCGCACACTCTGGGCACCACGTATAAGCTAAGCTGTCCCTGTGAGAGTAAAGGGATGTCGCCTGAGTTCTCACCTGAAACTAAGCAAACTTAAAGTAGCTGCTGGAATTAGCTTTAACCACATGACGGAAGACAAGTGTCTGAGACAACTGTGGCTTGTACTATGGGCTGAGCCTTTATCTGCCAGAGCTCTCCCAGCCTTGCCTAGGTGACTTCCATGGTCTAACTCATTTTCACCTTATGAAAAACCAAGACATCACACTTATACTGAAAGAAATGGCCCAAGAATGTTCATTCCAAAGTCACCCTCCCTCCTGCTAAGGTTTAGGTGCAAGCCCAAAGATCACAGATGATCCATGGCAGAGATCACTGTGTGGTCGTTACTCCATTAGACCCAAGATGCTGTTCTGCTGCAAGATGCAAAGCAAAAAGAGAGGGACGAAACCCAGCCAAGCCATCTGTATGCCTTGAAGAATAGAGGTACAACACATATTCTGCCAAACTTCCCACATTTCAAGAACTCCTACAAAACTTCTTGGTATCAGAAGATACAACTGATAAAAAAGGAAGAAATTAAACCAAGTCAAACAAGGACAGAACTGGAAGCAGAGGTCCTTTTTATGCAAATGAGGCCACTAAAGACTCACAGGATGGTAATCAACCCCAGACAATCAAGTGTAAAAAACAGGTTAAATTCGCAAAACATGAAGAAACTCACTAAATGCAATGAGATCTAAAGGGGCCAAAAGGACAAAGTAGGCTCCACCCACCAAGAATGCTGGTCTGTCTTCACCATCTTTCAACAAGGCCAGAGATCCCAGGACAAGCGTAAGTCCAGGGAACTTCGCATTTCACGGGCCACTCATCCACATGCATCACCAAGAGGGCAATCAGCAGTTTGAATTTCAATCCCTTCCTATCCTTTCCTTGTCACCAGGAGCCCCAATTAAAAAAAAAAAAAAAAAAAAAAACTTCTAGTGCCATGGTGCATGCCTATAATCATAGCTACTCAGAGGCAGGAGAACTGCCAAGTTTGAGGCTAACATAATGAAAGCCTGTCTCAAAATAAAAACTTAAAAAGATCTGAAGATGCAACTCAGTAACAGAGCACTTGCCCAGCCTAGCCTGTGTAAGGCCCTGGGTTCAATCTTTAGAACCAAATAAACAAATAAATAAATAAATAAACCACCATTTGTATTTGGCTCCCTCATCCTAACCAAAGATGGAATGTTCTGGAAAGAGAAGGAAAAGCCAGAAGAGTACTGTTATTAAGCACTATTTAATTCTTCTCTAATTTTTATAGGAAATATATACATAAGGATACAGATTGGAAACAACTGTCCTCAGACAACCTACATAATTCCTGCCTAAAGGACACTTGATAGTTTAACTAGCTTCTGCAGAAAATAACAGAATCTTCAGCTTTTGAAAACTATGAAAGTAGCTGGTGGACCCATTCCCATATTTATCAAACCCCTAAGGACACAACATCTTGGGCTGTGAAGTAGGAAATTAAGGGCTCGCTTCCCTGAGCCGCGCCCTGGTATGATTGGCCTGGCCACCAGTCCCAGGAGTCCAGCAGTTACATCCAACACTAACACACTAACCACCCCATCCAACAGCACGGATGGGCCTCCAGGGTGCCTGGAGAAAAGACACCCAGCCCACAGCTAGGACTGCAGCTGGATGAGAACTCACACCTGGCACAGAAATGCCCATCAGTCCCAGCTGTAAATACCACACACTGGTCTTCCTCTGCACCAGGCCAGCAGACAGAGCAACGGGCTCCAGATCCGGGAGCCTGCAGGGCCCAGTCAGACGATGGCTGGTGCTGTGGCCCCATGCTGACGTCTGCAGCTGTCTCTCCTCCACTTGGACATGCTCTGCCCTGGGCTGAGAACTCCTGCCAAAATTCTGTCAGGCCTGCAGGCTGGAGAGGCTGGGGAGCGGCCACTGTACAGACCCAGCCTTTCTTGTAAGCAAAGCAAGACTCTAAAATGCACAGGCCCAGCTGAGGAGCTCAGGACATGGGAACCATCTATTAACAAGGTAATAAACGCCAGGTAGAGTTCCCTTCACAGACCCTACTGCGGGGAAAAAAGCCACATACCCTCCTTTCCACTGCCATTACCACACGTATAAATAGGGACAATCTCCTGTGCAGTAAGTAAGTAGCTTGGTGACAAAGGCTTGCACAATGAACCAGCAGCCCTGGGGGGAAAATGGAGAGGGATGTGTTCCATGGCATCAATATGCACATATTGGGAATTCTTAATGAAAGCTGTTTTGTTTACCACTCTGATCATCCACCATAATTGTCAAATCACTGGGCCTGGACAGGCCACACAAGCATAAAGCATCAACATATGTTTTATATTGAACCAACCAACTGTTTCACAAAAGTACAGCCTACTCTCTATCATTCCTACCTGCTCCCACCCAGGTCAGGTTTCCATGCCTAGTCTAGAGCTAGGACCCGGAAGTGAGCCTTGGCAGCTACCGAGGTTAACCCTCCAGTGTCCTAAAAATACTTACCTTGATCTCCGGCCCGAGGTTCTTCAGGGAGGCCAGGCAGACGTGAACCAAAGTGGTCCATCACAGAAAAAGTTACTTTTGATGGATACAATGCTGGTGAGGACATTGGACTCTTCCTCTTCTCCCTCCTTCCTCTCTAAGCACAGTTTAAGGTAGGGGAACATTTTTAAGTGAAACCTTGGTCTGCTGTGGGCCGAACTGTGACATCCACCGGGCCCCCTCAAAATTCACATTTTGATGCCCTGAGTCCCAGTACTTCCAAATGTGGCTGTACTTGGAGACAGGAATCTAAAAGCAGAGACTTAAGTTTTTTTAAAAAGGGCTGTTAGGGTGGGCTGCAGTCCAAACTGACTAGTGTCATTTAGAAGAGACAGGAAAGACCATGGGAGAACACAGTGAGGAAAAGATCATCTGCAAGCTGTGGAGAGGCCTCAGAAGAAACCAAACCTGAGGACACTTTCCTCTTGGACTTTCAGCCTCCAAACCTGTGAGAAAAATCCTGCTGCTTAAACCTCCAGCCTCTGGCGCTTGGTTGCAGCACCTGAGCTGACTAATACAAGGCCTTTGGGGCTGGCAGAGCCTATGGACAGCAAAGGGGCACTAGACAAGCAAGGTGCCCAGAACTGCACTGTCAAATGTGAGAGTCACCGGCCACACACGGCTTTCTAAATCTGAATTACTAAAAAAGTTTTAAAATTTGGTTCCCCAGATGCATTAATTAAAAAATTTCCATCTATTGGCAATGCCAGTGTAGAAAAGGGAAGACCCTAAGTTTGACAGAAGAGCCTCAAGAAGAACCACAACCTTCTATAACCCCTCTCCCCTGGTAGGAAAGGAGGTGGTGATTCAAGCACAAAGTGAACACAAACCGGGCGCTCAGTGCTACCCCACCAAAATAAATACAAAGCAGGACACTTAGCCTTTCACTGAGCAGTATTATTACACGGAGATATTTCTAAGAACTTCTGATTAACGCTGGACCCAAAAATAAAAAGCAAGGCTTTTTTTTGTAATTGCTATAAGACAAAATTGTGTACTCTCACAGCAAGCCTTTACTGAGTACTCAGGAACTCAGGAGGACACTGACAGGCACCACAGAGAGGCAGACAATACCAAAGCCTGCTTCTGCCTGAGGAGAAAAATACTACCTTAAACTGGAAACCCTGGGGGAAACAAGTAGGAAGGGCTATGAACTACAGAAGGCAGCTCTCCCAAAGGCTACTACATGGCCTCACCTGCCTGCAGCTGGGCCCACCCTCAACACCTTGCCCTGTAAAGTAAGAGCAGGAGGCTCTTCAGCGCCTCCCCTCCTCCCTGGCTCCTCTTAACATCAGTACCACTGCCGGCTCTCAAAGCCCCAGCCAAACCCCTGGCTCCTCATTGCTTTCAGGTCTGGTCACAGTTTACCTTGGTATTTTACACCCCACCCCTAACACCATTTCCATCTGCTCCGATTCTACTTCCCACTGCTCCACACCTGTACCAATAAGCATCAACCAAAATGCCAGCCAGGTGGCTATGGTTAGGTGCCGGGCCCCTATATTTTCCAGGGCTGTAAGCACAGTCCACTGTAGCAACAAAGCCTCACTTTCTAATGCGCAGCTCTTAATCTGCTGACACGCTAACAGACCAGGAAACTAAAGAACCCTATTTGCCTAAAACCTTTTTCATCTTTTAGGAACTGCCAACCTTCATCTCCTCTATAGATTTCCCCGACCGACCCTCTGAGTTTCTGCATATATTTCTACAGCACATCAGAATGACAACTCTGCAACTGCTCAGATGACTGCATGGCACAGCTGTTTTGGCTTGTGTCTGAGGTGAAGTTGCTTGAAGATAGCCCCAGTTCCTTTCCCATATTACAGGGCAAGTATCCGTTCAAGGTTTCTTGAGTTTAATCTATCATGTCAACAAACTACAGGGGTCAGGGACCAGGCTAGGTACAAAATTTCCTTCCATCATATGAGGCGAGTTCTTCTCTAGTGTGTTAGATTCTCAACCCAGATCCTGTGCCACATTTATGTTGACTGCCTAAAAGCCAACTAACTTCTCCGTCTAAGCTGCACTGTGAAAACATGAGGTTCCAGAGAGCTGAGATGCACACAGCCAAAGTATGAAATAACATCACGTTAAACCAAGGGAAGCACAGGCACTTGCAGACCCATGAAGAACATGGACTTGATAGGTTCACATCCCAATAAGCAGTCCTCAATTTCCATGTCTGGAGTTGAACTAGTTAATGATTACCTGGCTTCGATTAAGTTCCCTTTTCATAAAGAGAAGCACAAAGTGCCATAAATGAAGTTTAAGAAAAACAGACACACCAGGGACTCTTGGAACTGGATTATTCATCCCTGGATAACAAACAGGAAGCCTCAGGAATGCCTGCCTGCAATCAACCTTACCCAGAAAGATCTAGTTACAGAGCTGCAGTATCACACTCAGATGTGTTTCTCTAGGCCTTGGCTTTCTCTGACCTGCCTGATATGCAAGGGCCTCAGCTATTTAAAGCATTACATTAAAAAATCATGTTTTTACACTGACCCAACCCTGGTAGGTTCCAAGAACAACAAAGCAGGACTTACTGCCATTGTCGTCAGAATCCTCACTGCTGCTGGGAAGGCGACCTCGTTTCATGATCTCCCCGGGAAACAGCAGGCAGCCTGCAAAGCAATGAGACAGCACTTAACCCAAGATGATAATACACAATCATCAAGTTGTGCTTCAGATGGCAGCCCAGGATTCACAGCAAACAAAAGCAAACAAACGGCTTTAAGTAGCTTTTGAATTGCAAACGGTAAAAGACCAAAGACATAATTAGCTGCAATCATTAACAGACCAGGTTTTAAAGGGAGGGGGAGGGGTGAAGAAGGCACGTAGCAGTAGGTCCCCAAAGGTGCCAGGTTTCTCTATATTCCTGAGACATCATTACTACAACTACTCCAGGAGTCTCTTGTTTGGCTGACTGGCGGCAAGCACTGCAGAAAAAAATCCATACCTCACTACAGCCGGATTCATATTTTATGGGGGGGGGGAGTACAGTATTTGCACTGCACTGGCATGATTACACTCCTGTGGGAAATTCTGCTAAAATAATCCTAAATACCAAGTAACCTGGAGCTCTAGAAACAAAACCAGTGCATAAAAGGAATGCAAATGTCCCCTCTAGCCATCTCCAATCCCTCAGCAATTCACAGCTGGAACAGGAAAGAGCCAGATATCATCTAATTCTGATCCAGGCTCAGAACAGGTTTAACAGCGACTTCTCCAAGGTCATACTGTAGGCAAGGAGCTTCTAATTCAAACACAAAGCTGTCACCACTCCACTTCTTCTTCCACCCCAACTCCTTTCAGAGCAGCAGTGAAACTAAGAAATTAATTCAAGGCAACGCAAGGGCACACACCTGTAATCACAACACTGGGGGAGGGGTTAACACAGAAGCATCACATTCCAGTGCAGCCTGGGCATCTTAGGGTGATCACGACTCAAAGTTCTTAAAAAATAATAATAAAAATTTTTAAAAGCTACAGGTGTAGCTGAGTGGTAGAGCACCCCCTAGGTTTAATCTGTAATCCAGAAAGGGAGGGAAGGAACCTGTTCGTGTGAATAGCAAGGCCACCTGGCCAACTCATCCCAGCCAGCTGGTCATGACAGGCCTCTAGCACCATCACCCAAGAGAAAGACTGCATTAGAGAACAGAAGGCCAAGGCCTTTCAGGTGAAGAGTGCAGCGACATTCACACAGGGCAGACCCTTACAAAAATCCAAGTTTTCCAAGGTAAGACTATCACCCTGACATCTGTAGAGCTCTGATCACAGCCACATCAACAACACCCACGAGGAAAGAAAGATTCCTCAAGTCAGAAAAAGCATGATAGCCGGGTACCTAACCGTCCACTGCCTCAGACAAGACCTAGCAGCCTTCTCCTTACTGGGAATCACAACACCCAATGTGGTCTTTCCAATACAGTGTGGCACAGAGGAGCAGTGTGGAGAACAGTATAGAGAACCACCTGCCGGAGCAAGACCGTAATTAAAAACCCAAAGCTCCAAACTAAATGACCTGTAGAAGAGCAAAAGCAGCTACATCACAGTCAAGGGGATCAAAATATGCCACTTTGCTCAAAGGGTTATTCTGACTTGAAGGCAACTGAGAAATAGGCTTAGAAGGGGTTCTCTGCCTTCTCCCTATCAAACTAACAGCAGGGCATACACTTCCCTTTTGTAAAGGAAATTTCCAACTGCAAAGGGCCTATTGCAGCTACCATTAGTTCACCCCACACACTCACTAGTCATCTTTCCACAATTCACCTCCCTTCCCTAACCCCAAATCCCGTTTCCTAGTCATCATTTATTATCTTTGCATTAATAGTATATAAGCCCCCTAGGTCTAACTGCTTTAAGAGTTTTTCACTTCTTTTCTTTGACACATTATACCCTCTTCACTTAAAATCACATAGATGTAGCAACATCAAATAAGTTTGTTTGTGTGCTTTTTCTCCTGTAATTTTTGTCATATTAATTCAATGGCTCCCACTAACTGACTTTGTGCAGGAACAAGTTCCTCCTACAGTACAAAGTAGCCTGTTTCCACTTATGAAACGGACACATATGATTCAACTATTTGGGTCCATAAGCTATAATTGTAGTATTTTATATTTTCTCCTTGAGAAACTCACCCAGTTTAAATGTGGGTTTTTGTTAACCAACTGATTCTTCAGAAACAAAGAATTCACAAGAAGGAAGCCAAACCAGGGGTCCCAAGTACGGACACAATCTTGGGAAAACACTCTGTCGGGTAGGGTTTAATGGTACAGGCAACGTCACAGCCCATTCCACCCACCCGCTTTCCCCAGAGCCCCACTCACCTATATGTAACTACAACTTGGCCACTTCTGCCAAGTTTCCGTGGTGGACGATTATGACACACTCCCCCCACCTGACTGTCTTCTCTGCTCTGTGTGTGCCAAAAATGCCAACGGTGACAGCTAACCTCTCCTCCAACCTGCTAGAAGACCCAACAGCAGGTACAGGAGAAAGGAACAAGGCCAATCACTCCCACCCAACACTGCTTCAAAAGCCTATGTTACAAAGAGCTTTTAAAATGCACATAAATAATTTACTACCCAAAGAGGAATTCCTTAAAGTAACTGTGACGCAACACAGCCAGAAGGCAAGTTTGCCACACCATGAGCAGGTTTGGGAACTACAAGAGGCTGAGAAAGTCCGGGCTTTTCCAGCTAGAGACAAGGAAACAGTGTTCATTACATTTTCACTGATTCACACGAACTTGCCTAAATGTACATCTAAAGAATTATTTTGAATCAAAATGCCTTCCTCCCAGCTTTCAAATAAAACTCCCGGAGAAAGCACATCAGCAGTCACTAAGTAAAAACTGCAAGCATTGGCCAAAATAGAATGATGCTCCTAAACACACAGAAATACTCTCTCAAGCAAAACTATGCAAGTGAAAGAGTAAAATTAGTATTTTCTTCCTAATGAATTCCAGTTTTATTCGCCCTGAAGATTCTGAGTAATGAAGGTGGAGAATGCTATACTCTGCTTCTCCTGGGAATCCAGCAGTGATGGGGGTTAGTGCTCGAAGAATTTCCTCCTCTGCAGCTGTAATGTACTTAAACCTTGACATCAGGCTGATTTATCTCACCCAGGGCTACTTACTGTATCAGGAAATCAAAGTCCACATTACTATCTTTTACACAATACTGTGGCTGTGTGTTGCAAACATCGGTCCACTAAAAGCCAGCCTGAGAAACCAGAGTGGCTCTGCATTATTATCTCTCCTGACTCTGCTCTCCATGGTAGTAGGTTAGGTAATAATCAATTAAAAGTGCTACTACTTGCAGCACTCCAGAGAAACAAACCCACAAGAAGATATAATAGTCTAAAATACATTAATATATTGGGAGGTTCTGGAGGAAAAAAATCACTGTCCCTGGCCTCAGGGAGTTTCCAGACTCACAGAGAAAATGGGCAAGCAATGGGAATTCAGCATCAGTGGTTCTCGACGATGGCAAACACATGGTTCTGTATGACAGGAGAGGCTGATGGACTGAACTAATGCTACCCTCGAAAATCAAGTTCAGCCAATTCAGCTCTCTTGTTCCTTCTCAATGCACTATCTTCTGCTGTTATGACAAAACAAGAGGATCTCACCAGATGCAGCCCTTTGATGTGAGACATCCCAGTCCCTGGGACCTTGACCAAGTACTGTTTATATCACTCAGTTCAGTGTTGTATTATAACACTCCAAACACCTGACACCTACAATCTAAAAGGTTTCTTGGCTCATGGTTTCTGAGGGTTCAGCCACTGGTGTGGTGGCTCCAAGACAGAAATGACAGGGCAGAAGGCCCTGGCAAAGAAAGCTGCTCACATGGCAGCCGGGAAACAGAGACATGGCAAGAGAATCACAAGAGAAATGGGTTGGGGGCAAGAATACTTGTGTGTTGTGCCCCCAGTGCTCCCCCTCCAACCAGGCTACACCCCCTGATATTATTATTCAGCTATAAACTCATCAATGGATTGATTCAATCACGAATATATCACCCTCCTGATCAAACCACTTTCCAAAAATCTTCCCTCTGAATACATGAGACTTTAAGGGATAGTTTAGATCTAAACTATAACATTCCTCTTTTAGAATTTTGTTTTGTTTTTGCTCTTTGAGACAAGGTCTCAACATTCAATCCAGGCTGGCCAAAAACTCACTACAGCCCAAGATGGTCTCAAACTCAAAATCCTTCTGCCTCAGCATCTCTAAGCTCCAATTAAAACTATGGCCATCACTGGAACCTTCTGACCTTGTTTTTCAAGGTTTTATTTACTTTATGTTACTAGAAAAAACAAATTCATGACACACTAAAATAGTAAGGCAGATTTTATTCATAGGAGACCAAGGAATTAGCCATAGGGACCACTGGAACGGGGTCTTATAGTGGGGAAGTGTCTTACTTACTTTTCCCATTGCCAAGGCAAAAATACCAATACACATAAGTTAAAGAAAGGTAGAGGCAGAAGTTTCACTCCTTAATTTAGCTGCCCCAAGGCAGGGTGGCATGGCAAAAAGGGACCACAGAGGAGAAACAGATCATGGTGAGCAAAACGAAGAAAAGCAAGCAAGCAAGGGACCTCAGCAGCTTCTTTCTGCTCCTTCTTTAATCCTATCTAGGCTGTCAGGATTAGGGTGGATGCCAAACCCATCAGTGAAGTGATGTGGTAATCACCTACCCCTAATCCCAGCTTCCTTAATCCTAGTACTGTGCCATGAGACTATGACACACAGCTCTGAACAAGCCCCATATATGGCTGAGTGAGGCTTTTGAGGGACACCCAGGCACAAATCATAACATTCTGCCCCAGCCCTCCACTGACACCTGTACATCCCACTACACCAAAGGACTTTAGTCCAGGCATTTAACCTATCTCTAAGAGTTGCCAAAGGCCTAACAGTTTGAGCACTGCTGAAAAGTCCCAAGTTTCCTATGAGATTTAGGGCAAACTCTTTAACAGTGAGCCTAACAAATAAAAAGAAACTTAAACGCTTTCAACATACAATGGCCCAAGACAGACATTTCCATTCCAAAAGGAATGGGAACAGAAGAAGCCCAAAATCCAGTATGGTAAGCATTAAGTCCTGTAGTTTCATATCCAGCATTCCCAGCAATCTTGTGGCAAGTTGTGAACTCCAAAGAACTTTGCCCCTAGAGCACCTTCAATGGTTGTCGCTCTCACGCCTTTTCTCTGGGGCCAGATCTGCTCCCTCCTAGCAGTTTTCCTCAAATGATCCACATTCCCAGCTTCTCCAAACTTCTAAGGTCTCCACTGCACCTTCAGCTTCATACACTGTCCTCTCAGTGGCATATCGATGGTCTCCCATTCTTCTGAAAAATGGGTAGAAGCCTTCCTGACCCCACAACTCTTGCATTCTGCATGCATCTAAAACCAGCACCAGCTGGATAATGCAAGAATCTGCAGCCTGCTGAAGCCGCAGCCAGGGGTCCTTGTCTCTTGGCTGTAGGGGCTGAGTAACTAGATTGCTGAGCACTCTGAACCCAATTCCAAGGAACAAATTCTCTAGGCCAACAGTAATTCTGCAACACGGTACTCTGGGGCTCTCTACTCAAAACCAGGTCTTTCACTTTTCAACTTCAAGGCGTAAAAGGCTGGAGTCCTGATGGTTCTTGTGATGTCATCAGGCCATCTTTTCTGTTGTCTTCTTCTAAAACACTTGGCTTTTTCCTGCTATTTTCAGTGACCAATTTCTCCTGTTTGTCTTTGCAGGCTGCAGCTTTAATGGAGCTTCCTTTCAGACCAAACTCACAAACATTTTGAATCATTCTGCTGTACTCTTTGGTCTTGATTCTCAATATACATCTAGCTGAAAGCCCGCAACACTAGCCACTACCAAAGCCTCAATATTACACTGTCTTGAAATTTCTTCTGCAAGATTAGTCTGCCACCCTTAACCTTAGTCTCAGGCGAAGTATCCAGACACAAGCAAAATGCAGACAAACTTTCTGCCAAACAATAACACACATCATCTGGAGTTTAACAACCAATGCAGTATTTCTTCCCAGCAGAAAGCTCCTAGACTGGTCTTTACTGGCAACTTTTCTACCAGCATTCTGGTTTTCTGAGCTCTGACCAATCTTCTATCAAGTACTGTGTAAGGTGTTCCAGTTCTACTTTTTTAGTTGGCTCTCTGAACTTTTCCAAACTGTTCTCACAAACCAGTCCCCAAAGGGCCCTAAACCACACGGTCAAGCACAGCCACAGCAATGACCTCACTTCTCTGGTACCAAATTCTTAGTTACTTTTCTCATTGCTGAGACAATACCCAACACTCACAAGTCAAGGAAGGAAAGATTTATTTAGCTCAGTTTGTTGAGGTTTCAGTCCATAATTAACCGACTCCAAGGCAGGGTGGCATGGCAGACAGGCACCACAGAGGAGAAACTGATCATGGTGGACAGAAGGTAGCAAAGCAAGCAAGGGGCCTTATCAGCTTCTTTCTGCTCCTTTTAAATCCTATCTAGGCTGCCAAGATTGGGGCGGGTGCCATTAGGGGGGGGTACCAAACCAATCAGTGGACTGATTTAATAATCACCTATCCTTAATCTCAGCATTAATCCTAGTATTGTGCCATGAGACTATCACACACTCTAGATCCAGCCTGCTCTGAACAAGCCCCATGTATGACTACATGAGGCTTTGAGGGGACATGGAGACACAACTGTAATAGGAAGCAAGACAGAAGTCAAGAGACTCTACCAAGAACAAGTGGGGATTTTTAACCAAGGTCAGTGAGGGTCAGTGGACAAAATATTACTAAGAAAACTTCAAAGTTAAGGTATTTCTGGCTAAACTGACATTGATAGAATTACCGGTGAAAGCAAGTCAGAATGATACAACAGGAAGATGAACAGACTCCAAAGGTGGCAGATTTCCCTTAAAATGACTTAAAAGAAATCTTTTCATAAATCTTTTCAAACTGGATGCAGCCATGACAGTGGTCAATAACCAAATCCCTGTGTCTTTCCAAAGATTAAAGTGATTTCTAGAACAAAGATTCTAATCAAGTTAAATATGAAAAGATATCACATATGGGCCAGCTGCTGGTCAAAAAAGACGGCCTCAAGGACACCTACAACCAAGGCCTGCAGTAATCTGGATCTAGCCCTCAATGTGGCTCATCCTGATACTGTCTGAGTTTTGCCAAACTAGCCTGAAATCTCTATCATGAGAAACAAAACAGCCTCGAGAAACAGAGAAATAGAACCTCCACTGTAAGATGTGCCAACACAGCTGGGCATCTGTGGAGGGTGCTCATGGCACCATCTCCTCTGGATGCGAACGCATTCTTACCCTCTGGCCCATGGCCCTGTTTGGATTACATGCAAATCAGATCATTCTTCAATCCTTTCTGTCCCATGAACTAAGACAGTGCATTAGCTAACATGAAGCTGATGAACATTTCATTAAGTCTGATGCCAGAAAAGTGGTGAACAAGACATGGAATGTGACATGAAAGCAACTCCAGTCTACCCGGGGGTGATGACTGAGAAGGGACTAGTAGTAGTTTCAGAGGTAAGTGCTAAAATTACCAGGTCACTGCTGTACATTTGAGACAGTACAGTACTTCAAAGCCTTGAAAGTTAAAGTCTCAGACTAAAATGGTGAAAAATCATCCGTGCAATAAAATTAAGAGTAGCCACTAGTTGAAGGAACCCAGCTTTTAGGTGGCTCAGGAATTTGAGTGACCTGGGTGTGGTCACAGTGAGGCATGACTGGTATGTGATTCTAAGAATGAATGAGAAAAAACTTCAGGGACTAAGGGGAAAGGAACTGTATAAAACCATTAAGAATCTGAGGATGTTTATTCAATGCTATTCCTGGGAAAAGGACTGATTTGAGGAAACAAACAGTCCAGCACTCTCCGTAGTGGAACAGGGACCATTTACCAGGCCATAAACTCGACAAGTATAATAAGACTTATACACTAGTGGTTTTAACTATCTTATGGCTCATATGTAAAAAGGCTAGTTTCTTCCTCAAAGTAACAATTTTATATACTATGTTTTCATTGGTATGTATTTCACTCCAAGAAGCTCTAGAAGGTACTCAATTAAAACCCTTTACACACTTCCTCTATTATATGTTAGCTAATGCAATATTGTGTTAAAATAGTTAACATTTTATAAATGTTATAAATAGTAACATTGGATAAATGACTGAGTTCCTGTACATAAATTGTATCCTATGCTCACTGGCTTTATTGAATTTAATATCTAATTGACCTTTAACTGGAGTAACTTTTATTACAGTTTTAAATTTCTTGGTGTCTGTACTTTCTGTTACAATACATAACTGTATTCTTAGTTACTAAAAAGCTAGTGGTCTGTATTTTCAGACAGCAGGTGGTCCTACATAAACCTAAAGTATTTTAACTACTCTGTTTACTTGCCAAGATCATACAGTTTGAATACTGTTTGAATATTCTAAACAAGATGTAACCACTATGTTGGATTTATAAACTACTGATCACAGAATACCACTCCCCTAAAAAGAATACCCATCATTTTCTTACTAGGTTATCATCTTATTGCCTTCTAAAGAGTTATTTAACTCTTCAAGCACCCAACTGTACATAGTGAAACCTGTCCACTTGTCCTTAAATAAATCTGACTGGTATTGTACCTCAGCTTTTAAAGCAAATGTTAATGGCCTAAGATACAAAATTTTCATACTGGCAACATTATCTAATTTATATGCTATGATTCTAAAAATACTAGTGTAATTCAAACCAAAATTCCTCATTGTAATTAAAGGGTTATATCTAATATAAAAAAATTCATAGTTTTAACTAACAAATAGCTTCTATCTTAAACATTTAAGCTTGCCTAAATATTTCAATCAAAATAAAGTTTTTAAAAATGTACTTCTGCTTCATTTCATTTTGTTTTGGGTACTGGGAATGGAACACAAGTGGTTCTGAATGAATCACAAGCAGCTCACTTGCCAATTCATAAATAATCCAATGGTTGCCTATGAGCTCTAAGACAGTCTATTAACCTCCTTCTATCTAAGTCTCTAACTTTGGGTTCAACTGAGTAAGAGTGGCTGTGACCAAACATCCCAATCTTGAGTACTTGGGGTGGAGAAGTAAGGGAGGGTTGAGGGAGGGAAACTGTGTTGAGACAGGGTATCACTACATAGCCCAGGCTAGAACCTGCAGTCCTGCTTCAGCTTCCAGAAGGTTTATGTCACCACACCTGGCTCCTGCAATGTACTTTTATTTAACTTCTGAGTTCACATTCAAATAAAGGCATCAGTCACCCTGGTCTCCAATCTTCAGCCTTTTTTCTCCATTTCCTTCTACTCAGGATTCCATTCTGTTAGATCTACGTGCTGTTCTGTTAAATCTTATGTGCTCAGATACGGAAAGATGCCCCAAACATATCAAGAAAAAAGCAGGTGGGTACAGGGATGTAGCTCAATGGTAGAGTACTTACCCAGCATGCATGGGGCAGGGATAGGGGATCTTCCAGGGAGCACAATTAAAACAAAATATAGGCAGACCACACACCCACACAAGAAAAGAACACATACGCCAATTCCTTATATATTCATACAAAATTTCTGGAAAAATATAATAGTTCTCAGAAAATGGAACTCAAGTGTTCCATATAGAATCCATCAAGAACTCTCACTTCTCTTGATGACCTTTATATGATTAATTTAACATGACCCTACACTTAAAAAGCAAAGAGTTTGCTAAGTGTGGTCATGTCCCTATACTCCCTGCACTCAAGAAGCTGAAGCAAGATGAGCTCAAGTCCAAGACCAGCCTGAGTTGAGTTACACGGCAAGTTTCAGGACAGCTGAACTATACAAAGAGACACTATCTAAAAAAGAGGGGAGAAAAGTAAAGATTTAAAATTGAGGACATTTTCTTCCCTACTCCTCACTATACAGAAGGCCCAGAGAACACAACGTGGCCTGAAACAAAACACCAGCCTAAAATGAGAATCCATAAACTATATTCTACTCACTTCCTGAGATGGGGTTCGGAAGACCTGCTGTAGAAGAATACTGGATGGAACCGGTTGCACTGGCACATGCCTGTAATTCCAGCTAGCCAGCTGGCTGAGGCAGGATAATAGCCTGGACAACTTACCAAGACTGTCTCAGAACAAAATAGAAGGACTGGAGACATTATAGCCCAGTGGCAGAGCAGTAGTACAGTAGTAGAGCACTTGCCTAGCATGCACAAGGCCTTTGGTTCAATCCTCAGCATTAGAAAGGGGGGAAAAGAAAAGATGAAAAGGTGCAAAGGAAAAAATTAGAAAAGTAAAGATAGTGGCATAATCATCCATTCTGCTTGATCAGGTCATCATGAACTTTAAGCAAATGTTTCTGTAATACAAGAATAGTCGATGTCAGTAGGAAGTCACTTAAAACACATCCAATAACAGTTTAAAGAATAAAAAGATTTCAAATTCCTCTCTACTTCAAAAGCACTTGGGAAAAATAAAAGTTAAAGGCTATCTTCCTGCGATGGCTAGCAATATGCCATTTCCTCTAACCATGTACAAGCATGGTTAACACGGGGTCATTCTTTTCCACAGCCCCAGATGGTTTCAGAAACCCTAATACTGCTACCTCCTAGTAAGAGGGGAAGTCTATTTATCCTCTCAGTCCTATCCCTCTTCTCAAACTTTGACAATTTACCAGGGAAAACTAAGACCAAACTCTTCAGAATATATAAAAATGAAGTTTATTTTCCAGAGCATTACACTGAAATCAGAGGTTCACCTTCCATCTTGTGTAGGTATCTAAACTAGGAGCTAATTTATAAACAAGTAACACACACTCACACACACACACACCCCTACCTTCAAGTCAAACTTAAGAGTTAAAGAATGACATTTTAGAAAAGCCAAGTGCTAACAAGTAAGTTTCTGAATGAACCAAGAGAAGGGCAAGGGTGGATAAGAATCCTATATCCATTATTCCACCCTTGGTGGAAATAAGCCAATAAATGCAAAGTATCTACAGGGTAATTTAAAAGATTTTTAAATGCTCAAACCAGATGTTCTTATACAGGATATACAAAGCAGCTTCTGCAGAAACCAGACTCAGGCAGCTAATGACAATTACTCTGTGCACAGACTGAAATGCAGCTGTTTTTAAGGAACTTTGTTCCTTGATTATAGCTGGTTGTCAAAAACTATCACTTACCACTAATGATGTTAAGTTGCCAAAAAATTTAAAAGTATTATTTTTAAAAAGAGCAAGAGATCCAATGTATATGGGAAGACTGAGATCACACACTTACAAAAACTACCTATCATCACTTGAATTATATATGAAAACAAACATTTTCAGCACAATTGCATGAGTCTTATTATCATGGAAATGCTAAGACATCTCAAAACCTAGCAGCAAGGTCTGGATAAGACTGAGGCTGAAGCTAAAGGTATCTCACCAAGTGGATTATGTTTTCAAGAAATCTGCCACACACACCAAGACCCATAAAACCATACTAGAGAAAAACTTGGAGGTAAGATAACACAATCCCTCGTTCCTGATTTTAAAGACAAGCACAATGAATTGTGAAGAGTCAGCAGCTTATACAAAAAATAAACAGGTATTGGCAGACCCCCCCATTCCCCCCCCCCTGCACATCCCTGTGCCCTGTGCCTGGGTCATTCATGGACCTCTGAACCTGAATGACAGGTTTGAAAGGGTTTTATCTGGAAGATTAAGGCCATGATGGCATCTTAGCAGCAGCAGACAACATAGAATCGGTGGACAAGTGTGTTAGCTTGGATCCTAAAACATACTTTCCTGGCAAGCTGGTATGAAAATCTCAGTGACTGTCACTCTGCCTGATACAGTACACAAAAGGCAGAGCTCGGTGTGTGTTGGTATCTCCTGAGCACCACCACAGGCATTTGAGTCCTCAGAGCACAGGCAGTAACTCTTAACTGGTATGCTACACACAGCCACTGCCATTTTCTTCTTGTGGAATTGGAATTTATCAGGCAGCACAGCTACCCAGGTGTGTTTCACCAGATACAAACAGTCCTGTGTTACACATCCTGTCCTCAGAAGGGATCTAGCAACCAAGGGTGCTTTTTACACAACTGTAGATTTGAGCAGATGTGACAGACAATCAAGCCTAAAATACTGATTACCTGGTCTTTCATAGAAATATACTTATCCGTCCCATAAATCAACAGATTGGCAGTATATTTACAAACCAGCATATGAACCAGTTACTTGTCCTGGGCAAGTATCTTAAACCTTACAAGATAGACATAGAAACTAAGCCCAGCAAGAACCAAAGGAAGAGAAGAGTACAACTTAAAGGCCATATCCAAAAACCAGTGACTTTTCCTCTAAGGAAAACCTCCAAGGTACTTGGTACTAGTGCACACTAAGTAAAAAAGAACAAGCCATTATGAGACTTAAGCTAGTAACAGAAAATAAGCTAATAAGCAGCAAAGCGACTGTTCTGGACAGGAATTTAACACGTGGTTAAAAGTGACAGCAAAAGGATCAGAAAAATCATAAAAAGGGAGTCACCAGAACTTAACCACTTAACTAGACTGAATCTAAGGGATATGCTTAAGGGGTTTAAGGAAACCACTGAACCCGTAAAAATAACATGTAACTTATAGTAACACCCACATTTTCCAGGGGAAAGGGTGCCAGGGTTTCTGATCTCAAGTGTCCCTAACTTTAAAAGTTACAGCCATCAGGGATCAACCTCCATTTCTTAATGATATCATTACATTTTCACAATGAAATCACTGATGCTAGTAAAGATGGCCATGGCCAGGGATTTAGCTCAGTGGCTTAAGCGCCTGCCTGGCAAGCGTGAGGTTGTTGAGTTTGATCTCCATACAAAAAAAAAAAAAAAGATGGCCATGAGTAATCAAGAAAAACAAACTGTACTTAGTGTTCTTTGTCCTAAACAAAAACACACTATGCAGTTCAACCTCAAGCAACTTGCTACTTCTTGCCCCTTACTCTGGGGTAAGAAAAAAAATGATCAATTTATTCTTCAGTTTGAACCCTTACCAGAAAAATCCTCATTTAAAATAACTGTTTAGAAACTGTAGAAACTGTCTTAGATCCCTAATTTTAACAGTTTCTTCCAAAGGAAATATTAAATGATTGGCATTTTTTTCAAACTATGCCAATTTTGAGTCCTTTCAACAAGAACAAACTATGGTTTAATTTCCTTAACAAATAAACCAAAAGAGCATAAAGTTTTAAAAGTAAATTTTATAGGGCTACGGTTGTATCTCAGTGGTAAATGAGGCCCTGGGTTCAACCCT
This sequence comes from Dolichotis patagonum, assembly GCA_004027295.1. Classification (NCBI taxonomy): domain Eukaryota; kingdom Metazoa; phylum Chordata; class Mammalia; order Rodentia; family Caviidae; genus Dolichotis; species Dolichotis patagonum. The sequence goes on along the minus strand of PVJX010016597.1, from coordinate 8,597 downwards.
CAGCATGAAAGTTAAATTAACTTATTTCCACTGCCCTCAATCTAGCTTACTATATATCTTGATACTACCCCCAAAAGAACCAAAAGCAAAAAGTAGAGACTAGACTGATCTGAGGGTAATCAAAAGGTTGGTCACTGAACATCTGTTAAGTGTATATCAGATACACTTGTTCTGGAGTTAATAAAGGATTCAAAATAAAAAATGCAGCCCCTTACTCAGTGACTGAGCTTTCCATTCTAAGTCTGGGCTAACCATGGTGGGTCCCCCTTCTGTAACCCCAGCATTCAGTTATACTAAGGCTAGAACAACATCAAATGCAGGCCCAGTGTGCCCTGCTTTCAATCCTAGCACCACAAAGACAAGAGAGATAACAGGCAGATGAAAAGGAAGTAAGAAGAAATCACCCAGCTAGCTGACAGAACAGTTCTTTACAGAACTACAGGAACAGCATGACCTCACTTGACTCCTGTACGCATAGAACCAGAAAAATTATCTAGGAAACGACAGAGGTTATCTCTAGAGGGTAGAAATGTTACTTCATTTTTGTATTTTGTAATTTCCAACAATATACATTTAACACCACTTCTGTAATAACTAATCACTAAGAAGAGCTCTTTAAAGTAATAAAAAATGACTACTGGATGGCCTAACAAGTCAGACATGGGGAACTTTTTCTTCTGATCCAGGTTCCAAATCTGTTTCAGTTTATCCTTCTGACCCACACCTTTGGGCTAAGCAGAATATAAAGAATATAAACTTGTTTATAGGCAGAAAACTTGTCAAATGATAAAGAACTAGTAGGGTGGGTTGTTTAAACACACATACATCTAACTTTATCAAAACTATAATCTGTGTAATCCACCCAACTTCTATTACTAGGAGCCTATGATCTTCAGATTGAATCAAGCTCAATTTCTACTGCATGTTTAGGCAGCTTGCATTATCTCGGCTAGGTGAGAAGCCAAAGGGGACATAGGGAAACCTAACTGCTAAGTAGCTGAAAATTGTATTTGTTCTAGATGTTAAAAATGCCAAGTCAAATGAACTTACAAAAACATACAAAAGAGGGTAAAATTACAATCATCATCTGATTCAAAAGTGACAGTAAGTGAAACTTAAGGTCTTTAAGATTAAAAAGGCACAATCCCTGGTACCAAAATTTAAAAAAGGCAAAAAGTGCCTGGCAAGCACCAGAGGTCCCGAGTCCAACTCCCAGTACCAAAAAAAAAAGTAACAGAAACTCCAAACTGTACATAGTTCCAGTGTTATCTAGAGATGTCCCCTACTTTACAGTAATTACAAAAGTGTTGTTAGTGGAAGTGTGGTTACCCTGAACCCTCTTCATCCAACTAAGAGATTAAATCTTGATTAGCTGTTATTTAATCAAAATGTAACATACTACAAACCATTGGTGAGTTACTACCTAAATCAGTTTTCAGGGAAATCATTTCCTGTGGGTAAAAACCAGTTCATTAGTTCATTGAGGTATAAGCCTTTAGCTGTAAGTAGCTAGAGATCTACCTTCACAGCAGGTACTCTAAAAAGGAAAAATAGTTCACCTAATAAAAACCTCTGGGAGAGAAGGCCCTCAGCAGTTCCATTAATGGAAACCTCAGATCTCCCAGCTTTCCAAAAATGTAGCTGTCTTAAATATTCACTGCAACTAACTGTTGACAAAAAGAAAAATTAAAACCCATTCTCTGACCAGACTAGAGGGACCCTGGTCCCCGCTCACAAGTGATGAGGGACAGGGCCCCCACGTCGCTAGGAAGCCGGCTGAGGCTGCTTTTAAACGGCCCGGGGTGACCACGATTCCTAACGGGTTTCGAAAGCACGTTTAAATCGCCCGCTTTTTTGTTTGCTCGCAGCATGCACGGGGCGCGGGGAGTGCAGCCGACCCCGCGCGCCCGGGAAGGGGACCCCGAAGCGAACAGCCTGGGGCGGGGCGCTGCTGGCAGAGTTCGGGGGTCCCGGCGCCGAGGCCCTCGGAGCTGGGTACCGGCCGCGCCCCCGCCGAGCCCGCCCGCGCGGCGCCGCCCCCTCCCCGCGGCTTCCGAGGCGACGGCGAGAAGAGCGCGCGGGAGGAGGGGAAAGTAACTCCTGGCTCCTCCGCCGGAACGCGCCCGGGCGCGGCGGTGACACCTCGCGCGCTCCCCGGCCGCGCCGCCGCCCTCCCGCTCGAAAGCGCCCCCCGCCGCTCCTCCCGCCCGCCGCCGCCAGCTGCACCAATCCGCTCGGCCCCAGCTGCAAACCGAACGCTCCCTGGCGTCCAGGAGCCACTTGCGCCGCTGCAAACGGCCGCGCTGTCCCCTCCCGGGTCCCTCCGGGGCGGCACCTCCGGGCCGGGCGGGCGGGTAGCGGCTGCACGATGGAAGCGGCGGCGGCGGCGGCAGCGAGCAGCCCCGAGCCGGCTCGGCTTCGGCTCCCGCGCCCGCCCCCAGACAGTTCTGGAAACTGTGTATCACCTCTGTCACAGGAAGCCATCCGGCGAGGAAGGCGACGCGGAACCAACAAACAAACGCCTGCGGCCGCCCGCCGGAACCGGCGTGAGGACGGCGCGGGCTTCGTGCCGCTCCCAGAGCGCGGCCGCGGCCACCACCGCCCCCACCCCGCGGGCTTTGTGCGGGGCTTCCGCGCCGCGCCGGGCGTCCCCGCCTTGGCAGCCCACCGCCCCGGGCCCCGGCGGCGCGGCCGTGACCGTTAGCAGGCGCTCGGGCCACGGCGCGGCGGCAGCACCTCGGCCGCCACCCGACCCCATTTCCGCACGGGGCCGCCGCTCCCCGGCGCGGGAGCCGCGCCACAAAAGTTGGCCCCGAGGCCAACCCAGCACCTGCCCACGTGCCGCGGAGGCTCGCTCGCCCGGCTCCCGGCCCCTTCCCCCTCCGCCCTAGGCCGCCAGGTCACCTATTACCGGTGGGAGGGGAGGGAGGCCGCTATTTAAGCGCCCGCGGAAGTTGAGGCACCCCCACTGGCGGGTGCCGTGCACCTGCCTCCCGCCGCCGCGCTCCGCCACTTTGAGCAGCAGCCGCGTCCGCGGCCCCGCCTCTTGCCAGAAGGCGGGCGGGGGAGCGGGAAGGAGGTGGAAGGGATCGAATTTCTCCAGCGAAAGGGACCGTTCCGACAGGATTCGGTTCCTTGGTCAACATTCCACATTCCATCCCTCTCCCGCATTTGCAAGGCAGCGCCGAGCAACCCGGAAAGCCTGCTGGCCACCGAACGACGGCCCCCAACTCGCAAACACACACTCACAGGCACAAGACACGTGCACGGGGAAGGGCTTTGCAACTTGCAGTCCCGAGGTGCACACTGCATGTTCATTTAAGGCAGCAACAAGGCCAAGAGACCCCACCCCCACAATTTGCAGATGGTGCCAAAGGTTGCAATTTGCAATCCGTTTTAAGTTCATGATTAATCGGTACTTTGCTCTACCAAGGCAACTTCCCAATTTCACCGATGAAGGGTTTCACACTTTGTACCGTCTCGCTATAAGTAAAAGGTCTGATCACTAGAAACCAATTTTCGAAGAATCTAATTGCCAAGCCGTCTCTCCACCCCCTCCTCACTGCCCTTGAATCGATGCAATGAATATTTTGGACATGTGGTGACGCGGTGACAAGAGCCAGGGCTGCGGCCACTCCACACACAGATGTACCTACTCACACCTATGTTTGGCAAATATAGTCCTGCCACACACACACACACACACACACACACAGAGGATTCATATAAGTACGCGAACCTGCGTTCTGCCATTGCCATCTGTCTTCCAAGTTGCTACTATGCTTCCCACTTTCATGCAGCCTAAAACACTTTGGCTTTTTAACAAATCTCCTGAACTCAACTGGGCTTCTGCTCCTGAAAGCTTTGAATTGATGATTCACCTGAAAACTGCATGTTCTTCGCAAATTCAAAAGAAGAAAAGCTCTAAGTCTTCAGCACCCCCCCCAAAAAAACCTGAAAAATACAACCATAATGAAACTTACTGATCCAACATAGATCAATCCTCAGGATCCAAAAATCATCCTCTCCTCCTCTGGCCCCCGCCCCGGCAATGCCCAAGTTACTGGTGGGATAGTAACGCCGCGCTCCGCGGCCGCCTCCCTCCCTCCCTCCTCGCTACGGATCGAGAACCCAATCTTTTGGCGCCATATTAATGACGTACTATATTATTTCCACTAGGCAGCGACCTTCGGCATTAAATTACTCCCGAGAACTCCCGAGCAGAGCAACAAAACCATCAAATATGGCTGAGCCTCTCGGCTCGTCCTGCAGCCGCCGCCGCCGCCACCGCCGCAGACGCCGCCACCGCCGCCGCCACTGCCGCCGCCGCCGCCGCCGCCGCGGGACCGGGACGCGCAGCCCGAGCCGCACACGGACACGCGCGCCCCCCGCGCCCCGCGCCCCGCGCCCGCGCGCGTACCTGCTGCGGAGGCTCCGGCCCAGGCGCCGCATGAGTTCGCGCCGAGGCGGGCGCTCGGGCGGGGAGCGGCGCGCACACAGCCGGCACTCGCGCGCGGAGGACTCTCGGGCCGGCGGTCGCTGGCTATGGAGGAAGGACTGTGTGAATCAAACTCGTTTCTGGGTCACTGCTGCCACAGGGGGGAGCACTTTAATCCCTTGCCAAAAGAAGAGGGTGGGGACTGCGGGGCGGAGGGAGCGCGCGGGGAGCCCGCGGCGCGGGGGGCTTGGTCCGGGTTAACTCTTCGTGGCCCTTGCCGCAGCCACATGGGCCTGCCTGGCTCCGGTTTCCCCGCCTTCGCCTGCCTCGGGGAAGCCAGAAATTCTCGAGGTGTCCCCGTGCAGGGAAATGGGTTTTTAAATGATCCCCCTTCATAGGCTGTCCCAGGTCCAACTCTTGTCTGACATCTAGAAATGGATTCTTCCAAATTAGTTTAAAATTACGTCGATTAAAAAACGTGGCTAAAAAGGCGGGTAATTTGGAAGGTTTTGTGTTTAGGGTGAATGGCAAAGTAAAACAGTTCTTTTGCAGTAACAGCTTTAAGGGATGACACTTAAATACAGATAATCCAATTCTGGAACTGCAACCCTGTCTTTACCTAAATTGGTTTTGAACTGATTAATTGCAAATTAGTATTAATTCGTTAAAAGATAGCGATCATTTGCTAATTGATGTCACCTTCATGTTACACACTTACAAAACTGGATATCACTTTCCTAAAACGAGGACCGAAGCTAATGCTAAAACTGGAATTTCAGTGTAAAGTATAAAGTTTGTCATCAGACACTTGTTTTGGGGTATTTATGTATAAAAGTTCCAGGTCGGTGGTTTTCCACAAAAGACAAATTTGCTTTTATATGGAGAGTAACATACTTGTTCCATGAATCCCCTAAGGAAATACAATATATATGACATTCAGAGTCAAAAGAAAAGAAACCTGTAGATTAAAACTCCCATGCAGGCTGGAGATATAGCTCAGTGGCACAAGTGCTGCCTGGCAAGAGCAAGGTTGTGAGTTGGATCCCTGGTACCAATAAAACTATCATACAGTAAACAGGAACTGTGGTTACTAATAACAACACTGAATATCAAGGCCAAAAGGCATGTTTATACATCAGAACAATTTTTCTGAATAAATCAGTTGATTTCACACAATAGCACACCAATTCATCCACCTACATCCTGAACATTATAATCTGGTAAATGGCAAAACAAAACAAAACTAATTGATCCTTTTCAGTTATGTTTCAGGAAACAAGCCAAAAGAAATCTTAAGTACTGTATATGTCCTTTTTTCCTCTCCTGTGTCTCTAATGAAAAGTGTAGACTGCCTACCAGCCCTATTTTTGTGCTCACCTAATCCTATTCAAAGAGATCACATGCAAAGCACTATACTAACTAGCACATTACTTCGATATTGCCTACCTACCGCTACACTTACACATACTCTGTAGAAGGAAAAAGAGGCTTCTAACCAGCAGACTTGTGAAGTTACAGTAGTTCACTTTAACCTCAGTTCTCTGTGCCTCAGTCACTTTCTGAGAATGAGGCTAACAGCTGCCCCTTAGCCTGAAGTGTTGTTAAGAGAAATTCCATAGACAGCCCCCTGGAATGTCAGAGCAGAGATCTTAGGTGTAAAAAGTTGTCTGTTCCCTTAGCCATCCCATATTTCTCTTTGTCTTCTTTCCATGAAAAACTGCAATTTTTATAAATACCAGCCAGGCTCACTTCACTTTTTTTTTTTTTTTTTTGGTACCGGGGATTGAACTCACGACCTCACGTTTGCCAAGCAGGCACTTATGCTGCTGAACTAAATCCCTGACCCTTCACTCACTTTTTTTTTTTAAAGTTAAATCATACTTGCCACATAAAGTATCATTCCCGCCCCTGAAACATCACATGTCAAAATCAAGGTGTACCGAATAAATGGATGACAAAAATGAAGAGGTAAAATGCCACACACATTCCCTACACTGTTACTCTGACCAGGACTGAGCGCCCTAATTATGCCATGGCTTAAGAATCCTCGTTAACTGAGGCAGTGGCATGTGCTACTTGTGCCTGGGAATAGAAGACCAGAGACCCCCCAAAAAAACATGAATCTGCACAAATCTCCTTGGGCCTTAGTGTCTCCACTGAAATGATATGAAAGATCTCATATCTGAACCAAGTGTGTTGGCAAATGCCTAAATTCCAACACTCAGGAGGGGAAGGCGAAAGGCCAGTTTGGACTACATTCCAAATTCAAGGCCAGCCTGAACAATATATCTCAGCCTCAAAACAAAACAAAAAAAGAGAATACCTAAGGTACCTTTCCTCTTTAATACTGTGTCATTTCAGATTGTTCCTGACAAACTTAGAAAAGTGACGATTATTTGAAGAAATGGATCCATAAAGAACATGTAAAAACATTTTGTCATCAGTGATCAGTAGCAGTTGGCATTTCTTAAAATAATAGGTGTCTTTTGCCATCAGACCACAAGGGAAACTCATACAACCTTTTTCTAAAATAGGAACGGCAATGACATACTTTGCCTTGTGGCAACACAGGCAATGCAGCCTGGAATGAGTACTAAGCTGACAATTAGGAAAATGTGCTTCTGATTCCACTCTGCCACTTACTCTTACCTTGCTAGAATTAGAATCACCATTTCCTGGTCCCTGGAATATTCTGTTCATTCACACTTTTTTTTTTTTTTTTGAGACAACGTATCACTCTGCAATTCAGGCCGGCACTGAACTCACTGTGAACCCTAAGCCAGCCTTGAACTCAATGATCTTCCTGCCTCAGCCTCCCAAGTGCTGGGATTAGAGGCATGGGCCATCAAATCCAGCTAATTTATACTTTGTAATCAGATCTAGAAGGTCATTCCAGAAATAGCTGTAAAAGTAACCAGGCACACCTGTGATCCTAGTACTCAGGAGGCAGAGAGCAGAGGATGACTGAGTTGGAGGCCAGCCCGGGATATACAATGAGTTCATTACCAACCTGAACCACATAGTGAGACTCTATCTTAGAAAACTGTAAGGAAGAAAGAAAAGAACTGTAAGATAATAAATTAGTCAGTGTGGTTGAAATATCAAGATTCTAGTCCTTTCAGATCTTACCAGTTTTTCAGGGTGATATTTGAAATTTTTTATAACCCTTACATTCCATTGTAGTTATATATGGTTCAGTTTTCTTGCATATTAATGGGCTTTTTTAAGGAATACAAATTTGAATATGTGTATTCTTATTCCTGGTTTTGAAGCCATACGTGATTAAACCACTGGAATTTACCTAGTCATTTCGTTTTGTGCACTTCTCTCTAGGGAGGGAATGATCGGCCTTGACAAGATACTTGGATTTGATCATTTGGGAAGGATTGAGGATGCAGCACAGTGGTAGTACATGCCTCAGACACAGAGTCCTGGGCTCAATAACCAGCACTGTCAAAAAAAGGTTCCTATTTGCAGGAAATACATATGCTAAAGTCCTGTATTAACCTCATTTCTTTAGAGGAATGAGCAAGCTATCCTTACCAGGAAATATTTTTTTTTTTTTTTTTTTTGTACCGGGGATCAAACTCACGACCTCACGCTTGCCAGGCAGGCGCTTAAGCCACTGAGCTAAATCCCCGGCATTACCAGGAAATATTACCAGCTGTGTACATTGCAACACACAGAGGGAAATGTTGATTGCCCCCAGGGTGTCCTGGGTTGTGCTCTAAAGAGTGTGTGTGTGTGTATAAAATACTGTTTATTTATTTATTTATTTATTCTTGGTACTGGGGATACAGAGGCACTTATGCCGCTGAGATAAGCCCCCATCACTATAATACTTTTTTTTTTAAGACAAGGTTTTGATATGTAGTTTAGGTTGGCCACTATGTAGCCCAGGCTAGCCTTGAATTTGTGTCCATCCTCCTGCCTCAGCCTCCTGAGTGCTGGAATTACAGGCATGTGCCTCCATGTCTGACCCTACATATTATGTTCAAACTTCAAATTTGTCACCCCAACAAACCTTGTTACAAAGAGGGCTTCCGCAAGTAGCCTTTTAAAATGATGTTAATAATTAAATGATAGGAAAACAGCTTCATTCACTTTTTGGAAGACATTTTATGGAGGAAGGATGAAAGAGGCCTGAGTATAGTGGGGC
>PVJX010016596.1:0-39954 GCA_004027295.1 Dolichotis patagonum | reverse complement strand
AAGAAGCAGGAGTCAAAACAGAAGAACTGCAAAGGCTATTCACAGAAATTATTAAGGAAAACTTCCCAAACATAGAAAAAGGAAATGATATGCAGAGGTATGAAGCATACAGAACTCCAGCCACCTACAACCAAAACAGAGCTACACCCAGACACATAATAATCAAGATCCCGGAAATTCAATATAAGAACAGAATATTAAAAGCCATCAGAGAAAAGAAACAGATCACCTATAAAGGAAAACCCATCAAAGTCACGGCAGATCTCTCAACACAGACCATCAAGTCAAGAAGATCTTGGAGTGAAATAATTCAAGCCCTGAAGGAGAACAACCTCCAGCCCAGACTGATGTATCCTGCAAAACTGTCTCTAGAAATTAATGGAGAAGCAAGATGCTTCCATGACAAAGAGGAACTTGGAGAATTTGTGACCACCAATCCAACCCTACAAAAAATACTAAAGGACATTTTAGAAAGAGAGAAAAAGAATACGAGCATTTCAGGAACAGTGGTGGAGAGGCCTCAGTGAACGAGGCAGACAGTGGAGTTGAAGAGAAAAATAGACTATCAATGGCAGAAAAATAGAATAGCAGAAATGAGGCAGGAAAGATTGGCTATAATCTCTAATATAGAGGGCCTTGAAATACTAACAGACAGAAACACAGGCAGAGTGGATCAAGAGATAGGGTCCATTGAGATGCTCTATATAGGGAGGCAGTGGGACCCAAAACAAGCAGTGCACCCTATGGGAGTGAAAGGGGGAGGAATTGTCTAAAAAAGGAAGGAAGAGGATATTGTTAATGGGGTAACAAGATTTAAAATCTACATTATTCTCATCACTCTGCTTGGATGGATTACATGCTATTCCAGTTTGTCTACTTACACTAGAGTTGAGGACAAGGTGAGCTATCCCAAAAATAAGAGGACATAATATGGTAATCATCCTTAATTTCCTATCAACTTAACCAGAAGCCTTGTATAACTTATACTGTCTTATTATGACTGATCTTTCTTGAATCTGGTTTGTTAGAGTGCTATCTTGTATTGACTGATTTTATTCAAATCTGTTATGATTGATAGCATCAAGTCTAAGAGTATAGGCAACTACACTGAAGATGACAAGATTCACCAAGATACCCACTCTGGTTTGATTATTGCCTGCTTTTGAAGTCTTATAATAGCTCCAATGCTTTGTTTTTATTATTGTTGTTATGTACTGCTGAGACATCATGGTAACCCTTGTAGATCACCTTGTATTGTAGTTTTATATGACTTTTTGCTTCATGCTTTTCTAGGATTTGTTTTGTTTTGTCTTGCTTTGTTTTGTTTTCCCCTCTAATACAGAAAGGATAGATATACATGTAGAAACTCATGCATATGTAGAGCTTATAAACAGTTTACAAGAACCAACTATATAATGCATAATGAAATGAACAACTATTTTGAAGAAAAAGAGACACTACAGTATCCAGTGCTGATTCCGTAATGTCACGATGTGAAATCCAGCAATGTTATCATTCTTTGTTCAGAGTGATTTTAGCTTGTTTTGTTTTGTTCAAGTTCAACACACATGAAGGTATGGACAGCTGTTTTGAAGAGAATGAGAGACACTATGACAGCCATTCTTGGCTTCCCTAATGTCTGGTCTTGAAGACCTGAAATGCCCTCCTTGTCCTGCTCAGATCAATTCCATACTATTTTGTTTGTGAAGTCCCTGTAAGTGACAATATGGACAACTGTTTGGAAGAAAACAAGAGTCAATATGATAGAGAATGAATATCTCTGACTGTCTAGTTTTGAAATTTATGTCTCTTACATTGCTATCTTGTGACCTGCTTTGCTCTGTTTTGTTGTGTTTAATTTTACTCTTTTGATATAATTGCATGTATGTTTGAGTGTGTAAGATGGATGACCATATTGCTGTTTGTGTCAGATCATGGAGCAGAACTATTAACAGCGTCACTGTTTGAATGTATACTTTGCATGTTTTAATTATGTAATTTGAACAACTATTTCCAAGATGTCAGTATGTAATTTGTCAAATAATGATTTCTTAGTGATTCTTTTGGGGGGTCTTTTCCCTTTTTCCTTGGAATTCTGTATTGTTACTACCCTTTATTCTGTTTTTTTTTTCTCTCTTTAAATAAAATTTTTTTTAAAAAGAACCTAACAAAACTTCCTTCAGTTGTTCTTTGAATGACAACATATGTCAGAAGTTGCTTACCCATTCTCCCCTTCCCAAGGGACTGTCATTTCTATTCATGTGTTTTACAGACATGGTGGTTCTGGAAATGATTTCAGAGTTCTGCTACCTGGACAACACCAACTGCCATCTTTGTTTTGTTTTGTTTTTTGGTACCAGGAATAAAATTCACGACCTTGCACTTGCCAAGCAGGCACTTAAGCCACTGAGCTAAATCCTCGGCATCAACCACCAGCTTGATCAAGAGGGAAAGAAACTTGCTGTTGTATATCTCATCAAGCTATGACATCGACTCTGGAGGATTTCCCAAGCCTTCAGAGGATCAGCATGGATCTTCAACTGCTCACTGTGGCTCAAGCCAAGACTCTCACGAATGAACAACTGTGACTCCTCGCTCAAGTACAGTCCTGGAGCTCTTGTCTGTGGGCATGAACTTTCCAGTGTGCTTTTTAGAATATGCTGTATATTATTTTCAAAATGTGATTGAGCTAGAGACTTTTGCTCTGTTAGCATCACTTCAAAAGAGGAAGAACAAAAAAGAACAAACCCGTCTCCACCAACAAAAAGACAATGTTCAGTTAACCCTGTTCCTTCACATGCCCACGGCTTCTTTGGTTCACCAACTGTCATAAATTTGCTCCCTCTAAGCACAAAAGCTTTCTTTGAGGTTCAGAGGTTGAGTTTTAGCTGCCTCCAGGGATACAAGGTTATTCTTTTCTGCATCGGAGGGCCCTGGAATACTGTTGTTGGCCTCTTTTGAGGCAAACTTGGTTTTTAATGAATGAGTTGTGAAATGAGTTCCGAGGCTCCCTAGGAGACAGATGAAGCGGGCTTGTCTTCTCTAGCCTCAACTGCAGCTGTCTATTGCACATCAAAGCAAAACCAACACCTACGCAAATCAATCCACCCCTGTAACTTCTGTAAAACATTAACTCCCCGAAGAAGGGGAAGAGCAGGACTACAGGCTGATTCAGGCTTCTCTGTTTCCCTTTAGGTAAAGAAAAACAGTGCTCAGTTTGTGTCCTGCTAAAATTATTTTCAGGTGGTGCGTTCTTTCTATTATTTTTTATAACCGGACGATTGGCTAAGATCAACTTTTGGTTCTGTTAATGATTCCACATTTCAAAAGCACTCTGGCAATGAATTGTGATTAGAAATAATCTGGTTAAAATATGCAGAATACTGTATCATCAAGTGTGCTACTGCCAGTGGATTTATGTTCTCAGTATTTTTTTTCTAAATTCAATTATGACAAATCTATAGAACTATAGAACTAATGATAAGGAAAATCACAGTGGAAACATAAACAGAGAAAAAGAACTCTTCAGCGCTTCTTCACATTCAAGTTCTTTTTTGCAAAGATTCCTGTTACTGAAAGTAATGGAAAAGTGTAAAAAAAAAATTACAAGTAAACACATCAAGAAAGGACAAGGGCCTCTCATCACCACTAGCAGGAATTGGAAGATACTTGAAAATTGGAATGTTGGGATGTCTTGATCTGGGCTACGATTTCCTCCTCTGAGCTATCATGAATAGACTGGGTCCATTGACCTCCACAGTTAAATTGTGTTTAAAATTTCCCAGTTGTATTTTGGATAGAAATAGCTGTCAACCATGAAATTGATTAGATAGCTCTGTTTTGATAGCTAAACGACCTCAAATCAAACACATGAAATCAATAGTAATTTTGATCATTTTTTTCTCCAAGCATGTGACTACCCTGATCCACAATTGTCAGTTATCACAGCTGAAAGAAGACTGAAGTCCCCCTGAAATGACAGCTTCCAAGCTACCATGTAGGGAAAGTTCAATTTATCGGTACCTGCTTCTGTAAAATGTGAGGCAGGCAGTACCATTTCTCTTTAAAAATGATATAAAGAGGATGACTTTTTATCACACCCTCTAACAAAACTTTGCAGGCCTTTTAAGGGATGTATCTGGTGTTCCTTTCTTTATGTTGATAATTTTAGCAACATAAGACAATGATCACCAAGTATTTTTTTATTTTCCTTATTTTTAAGCCAAAGGGTATACATTGATTGGTACTTATCTGGTTTCCATGTTTTGAGTCTCTCACCCCAAGGTCCCATCGTAAAGTTCAGTCCTGGCTGTTCCTCTGCTAGATTCCAAGTGTGAGAGTAACCAGAATCGTTTCTCAGTCATCTCCTATCACTCAGAAAGCCTGATGTGACAGCTGGCACAGAAAAAGTAGTTCTATTTTTGCTGAGTTGTAGGATGCATTTTCAAATGTGACAGAATGTTCCCAGAGAATCCCAAATAATTAAAAAAAAAACAACGATGAAAAATAAAAGTAAGAATGATATTGTCTGGCTTATTGAATGAGTGTAGGATTATCTGGGAAGAACTGATGTCCCAAATGAAAAGACACCAGAAACCTCACAAGTCAGTCAAAGTAGAAAGAAGGACTTAAGACTACCACAGTTTATTACATTTGTATGTTGTAGGATAATACAAGTGTTAGCTCTATAAATGAGGTTCTACTTTCGGGGGCCTTTTGAATAGGGATAAAATTATTCTTCAAAGACTTTTTGATTCTATTTCACCTTAATCAATGTGAAAATGTTCAGGCAACCATAGTGGTAACAAATCTCCATGATTATATTATTCACAATCCATTCCATGAACTCTAGGGCTATCAATGAAACCAGTAGCAAGCAAAGTCCCGTGGACATATAGCTGCCTTTCCTGATGAAAAATTTACCACTTTCCTCTTGTTACAAACTTTCTTCTACAGGTCTGCCCTCTGGTCCCCACAGCTGATACAAGCACTTATAAACACTTTGGAATCTTACCTGTAGGCTACAAACAATGCTTATCTATGCGGCTAGAACCTTATTTGAAGAGTTCTGATTATTCTTGCAGCTAAGGAAACTATTTTCCTTGGTATCACTCAATCCTTGAATGTATTTAACTTAAAAACCCTTTGTTTATTGCTTTTAAAAAAATAACTATGAAATATCATTCTAGAAATATTTTTCTTCTTGACTCTCCACTGAGCCCTGGTGTGTGCTGGTGACGTGGAGTGGCCTACTAGGGACAAGGGTCCTGCTCTTGTGGGCTTTGCATTTCAAAAGGGAAACACAGGTGATGACAACACAAGCAAGGGTTTTTCATGTAATGTTCAGTGTTATGACCACACTCAGGGTGACAGGGGAGGGTGACAAATGTCTATCTCAGGAACAAGCTCTCTGAGGAAGTCATCTGTCATTAAATAGATTCTGGAATAAGTTGTCTTACATCCTCTACCTAAAAGTAAATAAACATTTCAGAGACACATTCATAAACCAAGTATAATCCTGACTGTAAAACCTCACGATTATGATTCAGCAGAGGATAGAGAAGGTTCTGTGTGAAGGAAATCCACCTGGCAGAACTTGCAAGTGACGCCAGCAACTCCATAAAGTTAGGGACCTTCTGTTCCAAGTTCATGGGAAGTGTGCAATGTTACATCTCCTGAAATCTTAATGTCCTCTTACCCAACGGCTTTGGGTGAAATGCCTTTCCTTGTGACACCTGCTCAACTGCTTTAAAGCTGAGATAAGTTCCAACTCCTTTATGATTTTTCAGTTTTCCACAGCATTTATAGCCTCTGTTCCATCATTTAAAGCCCAGAGAGTTCTGCAGTCTAGCTCTTCTGTGTGACACCCTTGCTTCTAAAACTAGTTTATAAATCTTCCTTCAAGAAACATCCCCACTACATCTCTTAGCAGGGTCAGAAAAATTTTCTATAAATGACTGAATACTATTTATACTTGATCTTAGCCAACAGGCCGAGAGGTGTTTAGACTGGCTACACCAAGTATAGTGTCTCTTACATATTCTTAGTGTTTTTTTGTTAATCCTTTAAAAAAGTAAAATAATTCTTAGTTCACAGGCCATACCCAAAAAACCCAAAAACCCTCCGTGCCCTGGGTTGCCCCGTGGGCTACTATTTGCCAAACACCAGGCTAAAAATCATGTTATAAATGTTCAACATACTTGGTTATTGAAATTTATAAATTTTCTTTACTATATAATCTTGGACAAGAGGTTTTCTAAGAGTGAGTCCTGCTTAGGAAAAGACTCAGGACTCACACATTCACACAAACTCCCAGATATCATGCTCACACATGCCTTTACACACACACACACACACACACACACCTGCCACACAAGAATCCAGTCTGATCAAACAGATGGCATGGTGGTTCTCAACCCAGGCTGTACATTAGCATCATCTAGGATGCTTGACAATACCCAGGCTCGGATCCCATACAGACTAATTGAATCCGGATGTCTGGATGGGAGCCCAGGCATCTGTATTTTTTAAAGCTCTCCAGGTGGTTCTATTTTGCAGGTTGGTTAAGAATCAACGTTTTAGAGCTGTGGTTCTCAACTTAGTGTGCTTCAAAATCACCTGCGGGCTGCTTACCCCCAGGACAATGCCATACCCACAGATTCTGGGATCCTAGAGTTTCTTTCTCTGACGGTTTCCTCAGTGACGCCATTGCTGCTGGTCTTGGAATTCCACTTCGGGAAACACTGCCTAGAGAATGACAAATTCCTCCAGGTGAGGACTCTCTTTTAGCTGAGACTCTTCATTGGTTTGGTTGGCTAGTTGATTGCTTTGTTTTATTTTTCCTTAGCTTAGAAGTTTTTAGAGTCAAGCAAAAGAAAGTTAAGAGCATAACTTGAAGGCAGGGACCATGTGAAAGTGTATGGTAAAGTCATAACAAATATTTGCTTAATTTAGAATGGGAGAGGAAAGTGATTTTGCTTTCCTAGTGGAGGAGGAAGGAATCCTGAGTAAACACAAAGGCATTTCAAAGAGTGCTTTGAGCTAGCTCCTGTGACGGGGAGAATTCTCCTTCAGAGAAAAATTTACCAAAGCCAACAATACCATTCGAATGAGTTAGTTACGTAGTGAGGGCCAAGCATTTGAGGAACTTAGCGAAAGGAGATGACAGTGCCATAAGAACTTGTAAAGCTATTGAAAATTTCATATGTGAAACTTCACTTAATAAAGAACCTCATAAATTCTCTGGGGTTTCAGATGTTCTTTTCCTTGAACTTATAACTTCTGTGGGCCACAACACTTTTTCTTCCATGGGCTCTATCTTCCATAAAGAAAACTAAAAATTACATGTTATGATTAAGTTCATACAAATATAGATTAATATTGTAAATTACAACTTATACTTAAATCAAAAAGTTTTTTGATTCTTCTGATTTTAAAAGAAATTGAAATACTAAATTTCTGTACCCTTGCTTAATGAACAAAATGGACATAGAAAGATTTAGGCTCCTCCTCAGACTTAGCAAACCAGAATCTATATTTTAACAAAATCCCTTCGAGAGACAAGTACACATTAAAATCTGAGAAACATTATCTAGAAGGTTAGTATAGATTAACAAAGAAGTGAAAAGTATAATTTTGAGGTTTTCTCCATTTTCTGAATCCTGAAAATATGCTGCCTGAACGCACACTGCTATAGTCAACTGTACCTTCCCCAGATACCAATGACCTTGAGGTGCCAATAGCTCGGCAGCATGATCAACATGGAAGATGGAAAGGGAATTCTATCAGGATTCTTAACCTTTAGAATAACTCAGCAACCATGGAGGTACTGAATTCTAGCACCCACTCGATGTATTTGACTTCTTAGACTAATTCACAAAAAGTACCAGGAGGATGCATTACTCTCTGATACGATGTGTGATTACGGACATCACTGCAGAATAACATTGGTGATTTTAGAATACTTGGTTATGAGTTAAGTCATACATTGTTCACTGACCATCCACTGGGCTTGTTTGATCTCACGGATCTAAGCATTTTCACTCTACTTTTCTAATCATATTCATGAACACAAGAAATGGTGTATGCGTGTTGAAATACACCTTCAAATCTAAAAAAATATATAGTTAATGTAACATGATGGAACATATCATAAGTTTTAAAATAGCTATGTTAGATTTTCTCTGTCTTTGATTCTTAAATTATTTCAACAGTGAACTTACTTTAAAATTTTAAATATTAAAAATCAAATAGGGCTGGGAGTGTAGTTTAAATGACTGAAGTTTATCCTTCTTTGTGGAAAAGTAATTTTCCATTATGTATAAACATCACAGTTTCCTTATTTATTCCATATATATGTCATGGGACACATAGGTCACTTCCAAGACTTAATACTTTATGAACTGTGCTGCTATAAACATGAGCATGCATTTAACATAGTAACATGATGTGTTTAACACTATGAGGAAGACACCTAAAAGGGAAATAGCTTTTCAAAATGGAATTTCTAGTTTTGACTTTTGAGAAATCTCTTTATAAATCTCCATTTTATGTATATATATATAATGTTTTTATATATATATAAATATATGTTATATATATATATGAAACATTCCTACCAACAAAGTAGAAGTTTCCCTTTTCTCCTGGAGCCTCTCCAACACTGGGAGAAATAAATGAAACACACAGACTTAAATATTTTATGCCTTGTCTGATGTAACAAATCCCAAAAAAATAAATAAAGAGCAAGATAAAAGGTAGGTAACAGAGGAAAGAGAAATAGATCTTTTGCAAAATGCAAAGGACCAGGAGACAGAGGGATGGGCAGGGAGGGGAGAAGAGGATTGGAAGGGAATAAGCGTGTGCTACTTCCACACGAGGAACGTAATCATTATGTACTCCGAAAGTACTAAAAATACAAGCTGAAAAACAAATTCTAAAAAAAGACTCAAACAAATTGGCTTTCCCTATCGAGGGTCTAAAACAGTAGCATACTTTCAAGGAAAGTGGTGACTGTCAAGAGATCAAGCGGTAAAATAGGGAAAATAAGCAACAACTTTCAAATCAAGACACCCACTCACAGTGGGAGCGGAACAATTTAGCAATAAAGTGCAGGCCAAGATGAAAACAGAGCTCAAGCCCAGATTCTGGGGGAGCCTAGATGGAAGCAAAACCCACACCTGGGAGCTGCTGGTGCGCAGGCTCAGGGGAGAACCGCCCCGTGTCCCCTGTGATGTTTGATTGACTTTGCAAGCCACTATTTATAGGATAACAATATACAGTGTAGTAACTGTAGTAGATTTCCTACTATCTTATCACAGGTTCCATTCATTTTATTGCTCTGTTTTACTCCCTTTAAAACTAAGAGAAAAAAAACTGAAGGAGTTATTGGGATCCAAAATGTACAATAGCTACTGTGAAGGTGAAAGGGGATAAATTGTCTAAAAAGGTAAGGTGAATTTCCTATTAGCTTGTTCTGAAGTCTTATTTCACTTTCATTGTTTTGTTTTGATTGGTTTTATTCTGCTCTGTTTTGCTCGATTTTATCATATCTTGAAGCATGGGCAGCTATTTTAAAGATAACATGAGTCAATATGGTAGGCATTGTTGATTTTCTATTACCTTATTTTGAAGCCCTGTATTGCTCTTTATTTTATTTTATTTTACTTTATTTTATTTTATTTTATTTTATTTTATTTTATTTTAATTGGCTTTATTCTGTTTTATTTTGTTTTGTTTTATTCTCTTTAAAATAAAATTGAAAAAAGAAAAGAGAAGAAAAGAAAAGAAGAGCTCAAACACCAAGAATGACCAAGACTCTGTCATATCTCTGGAGCTTTTATATATTTTCTTAGATGACTAGATTTATATTGAAATACATGGAATTCTCCTGACATTCTTTTCTTTTTATAGTAACAAAACCAGTGATATTTTTTAAAGTTTTGACAACGTGCCAAACGCTATACCTACACTTAGTAACCCATTATCTCAAACGGTGGTCAAAGGAACTCAGGACAAAGTGGTAGCCCCATTTCTCAGATGAGGAAGTCTGTCTCTAAAACCTGCAACAGCTTTCTGAGAGGGCCAAGATTCAGAGGCCAGTGCTGGTGATTTCAAGACCCATGATCTAAGCCACCACAATGTGTTACCTTGCCACTAAGTACTGGGTAGTAATAAACTACTGCTCTCTTCCATTTATTTTGCTCCCTTACATTTGATGAAGATTTGTTTCATTTATTTTGATAATGTTAATAGCAATAATTAAATAAATTAGGCCTTTTGAGGGACGAAGGACAAAGATGATGAAAAACATCATAGGATTACAAGCATTAAGCACAGTGCCTACCTTGTAGACTGTGACAATAACACCTGTCTCTTCATTTTCTCTTTTATATGATACTGTTTGAAAGGTTAAAGCATGAAACAAAAATTCGCCCATTAAATAGATTACAATTGCAAATTTTAACATGGAAATATATGTTTTTAGGGTTAATATCAATATATCTAGCTTATCTAGAACATTCATTTTGGAATATAGTACGTGAGCTTCTCAATGAATATTAGTTTATTTAAATAGCAAAAGTAACCTTTGCAAATTAGAATCCCAGTCCCACAAATCCAGAATCTGTCATCCTTTGAATTTGATCAATCTTTTGTTGGGCAGGTTACAGCTGTGTTATAAAAGTCCCAGCAACCCGGCGCTCCGATCTGTTGACTACACTTCGTAGATATGAGGGCACCCAGATAAAATCTATTAAGCCAGCAGAGCACCCATTAATGTTGTAGTGGCAGTAATTAAATCCGGATGGAAAAATAGCTACAAATATTTCCTCAAAACTGAACCAGATGTTTTGGCAACTGGATGAAGGCACAAACCAGAAAAACTCCACATGCCACGAGCGGAGGCTGTTCAGAGGGGAACCTTCTGTGAGCCTCGGAATACCCGGTCTCTGCCTGGTGGCAGTATTAAATAACAGCACACATGTGCACACACACATGTGCACACACACAAGCGCACACACATGTGCACACGCTCGTGCGCACACTCTCGGGGTCTCCTCCCCTCTTACGCATATATGCAGTACATCCAAGCACACAGAGAAACAATCAGAACTGTAGATTTACTGAAGCCTTTTTAATAATAAAGCAAATTAACTAACACATTCACATTTCCATGTGTGAGGCCACAATCAGTTCACGCCAGCACTCAACTCCGTCACGCCTCATAGATCATCTTTCCAGGTAGCTTACCCAGGATACCATTTCCTAATTAATAGGCAATAAAAATATTAATCATTGCCATTTTCATTTAGTGTTCAATTAACAAATGAAAACATAAAAGGCAGTTCATGGCTGGACAAAGGTTACCTGGGGGACCCATAAACCAGCATTTTTGTATTTCTACTTTTTTAGGTCATTCCTGTTCCCCCTCCAGGTCTTTTGGTTCTGTGAGACGCTCTCTCTGACCTAGTCCCCTCACTGAAGTATCTGGACAAAATGTTTCCCAGCGAGGCAGAGCTCATTCGAGCCCGGGCATGTACGTCTACCGTGAAGCCGTCATGATGTTCTGTCGTGAAATGAGATGAGAAGAGTCATTTGATCCGTGGAGACTTAAATTAATAACGGTGACGCTGGCTTCCGTCAGCAGGGCCAGCGCTGTGGCTGCGAGGACCCCGAAGCAGCTGGGCTTTAATTCAATCGGTGCACCTTGAACTTCGAGGAGGAAGGCACGAGAGGTGCCACCGCGCCCACGCAAGGATGCAGCAGTCACCGAGTGACACCGGCCACCGTCTCCTTGGGCTGCTAAATTTCCTTCTGTCAAGTCAATTGCTACCCTGGTAAATATCTGATTAGACTTAATTTATCTCCAGTGTTAAGGAGGTTAACGACACTGTTATTTTCTCTGCTACTGAGTTTTCCTGCATGCCTGCAGGATAATATTCCTAGTAACCTTCTCGGAGGGAGGAATCACGGAGAGACACTGCCTGGACGATAAATAACCTCTGAAACATAAACAAGAGCATGTCATTCGGAGAGAAGAAACCAAACAAAATAATGTTAATTGCAGAAACTGCGGAGGAAACAGTTTATCTGTCCCGAGACAGTAAAATGGTCTCACATTCCCGTAGAACACAATAACCTACATAAGAGATGGAAAATATCATTCCAAGCAGTTCCTATCAGCTCAGTTTGAAATTGGCTGAGTGACACATATTTACTAGTTATCCCTCATAATTCTTCTTGGTTTATCTTTCCTTCAAATAATGCTTTATAGGCCCAAGATTCCCAAGGCAGAGAGGTGTATTTAGGGGACACATTTTCTCAACATTCTCAGTACCGTGGATGCAAACTTGAAGAATGTTCCCAGGAAGTGATCAGCTCTGTCCTCTTCCTGCCTTTCCCTTATTTATTGTTGCTAGCATGATTTTTTTGATCTGCTAACCTTACAAGAACATATTTGTATAAAATCTGTGGTGTTCAAAGCACAGTTTAGAGTATTATTCTCAAATTATCAATAAATACAGGAGCTGGGGGTTTAGCTCAGCAGCACAAGCACCTGCCTGGCATGTACAAGGTCCTGAGTTTGATCCTTGGTACTAAAAATAAATAAATAAACACAATTGGAGAGACAGTTTGGGACCTCTGTAGTTCTGTACTTCAGAACTCACATTGATTCTCACATTGAAAAGATTATGCTGATCAGGTAATTGTTACACTATAGAGCTAGCCTTTTTTCCTTCACTTTTAAAATCCTGACCTTTTTGGCATTATATTAAATTCTGTCCATGGAGAGAAACAAATCTGTCATTCCTGAAGCTTTGCCAATCAAAAATTTCCAAACAGTACTATAAAAAATGATTCCCAGCAAAAACTGAAGGGTGATATGAATAAAGATTTAAATAACTCCTCAGGCTGTTACTACTCTCTCTTTGGAGAAACAGTTTTAAGCTGGCGAAAGCAAGTGCTAAAAGGTTTTCATGCTTCCCTGTGTCTTATTCCTACATAAAAATATGTGAAACTTCATCCAGGACAGCTCTAAGCCATTACTGAAGCCACATTTTACTCTTTAAGAGAGCTCTACTTTTGCTTAACGAAAGGTGACTTTTTTGTCCTTGCATTTCTTTACTCTCACCTTACATCACATGTATTTTCTTTTTGGAAGACCCAGTCACACAAAGAAGCCAAGAATTGATCACGTCGAGAGAATTACAGTATGCAGGAGGTGTTACTGGAAAATCACAAAAGTGAGCTGAAATTCTGATACGGAGAAGTCAGCTGGATTTACTCACAAGCTGAATGACTGCTTCTTTTGTGCCATCCTCGAAGAATCCAGCTCAAACCCTCACGCCTGACCTGACTGCGATATGGCTGGAGTAGGAACTTTGGAGTTTCACACACTGAGAGCTTAGCACGTAGGGGTCCACGTGGTGACACTCAGCTCCTAAAGGTGCTGCTCTTGGGAGGGACTGAGGTAGTTCTCCTGGAATCTGAGTTGAGTCTATGAAGAGGCTTGGTATGAAAGAGATAACACCGGCCTCTCCCTCTCTTCACTGACTCCTTGTCTGGCAATGTGATCTGTCTCTCCATCATGACGCTACTGTTAAACTCACCACAGGCCAAACCAGTGGAGCCACCTGATCTCGGACTTTCAGACTCCAAAACGATGAGATAAATCAACCTCTTGTCTTCTAAAGTAGCCTGCCTCAAATATCTCTTTATAGTCTTTGAAAATGGACTAGCACGTATGATCCTTAAATAGTAAAAATTGTAAATACTGATGCTATGGCTCCCGGCAGCCTCACAGACACACGTACACAAGTGTGTGGAACTGTTCCTCCTGGCTTCTTGACAGACAGCTCTGACAGCCAGCTAATGCTTTATTGTCCCTTCTGGATGGACTGTGGTTTCCACAGCATATAGAAATTAACATTCATTCAATATCTACCAGGTCCATTAGGACATTAATTCTAATTACAGCTAGAAAAGTATGTGTCCTTATCCCCACTAAACTCAGGAGAATGCAAAACTTAGTGAAGATGAGCAGTGTGGGGGTTACAGTTGGTAGTACAAAAGGAGTGGCTTCAAGGCTTGCGTTCTTTGTGTGACACCTGTGTGCCTCCCCACATTACGCACCTTGTGTTGGGATTCCCCACCCGATGAAACAATCAACGTTTCCAGGCTAAATATTAGTCCAGACATCAAATCTTTCAACCACTTGAGATTGGTCATTAGCTCTGAGTACCTAAAAGTATCTGTTTGGGTTGTGAATCACTGTTTTACAAAGCATCCCCATTTCCCAGTAAAACCCAGAGGTATAAAGATTAATCATTTCCATGAGTGCTATGGGCTTGGGTGGTATATTTTTTCTACCGTGCTATCACATAGATGTGCTATTTGCTGGCAGTACAAACAAACACTTGAGGTAATTTAAGTTGCAGTGATTCAGAAACATAACTGCTAAACAGGGAGGGTAAGAATAATCAAATGTGGAATACAAGAAACAGGAAAGGAAGCCAAGGAATGGAAATCCAGGCAGTACCTCATCACTACTGCCCCGCAGGGCTCTGCTGGGACTAACTGCAGACAGCACCAAGCCCATCTCTTCTGCTGGGCTGTGCCCTCTCAGTACAAGACAGCCCACTCGACTTTCAAAGTCCTGGCTGGAGTATTAGATGGTGAAGCCTCAGTCACCGTCCTTCCATCTAGGCTCCAGATAGTGAAGGGAAGTCTGACAGACTCTGTGGGCAAGTTCCAGTATGGCCTCCCAATCAAGACTCACAAAGTCGAGATGCATCAAACCGGACAAAGGGCTCTTTTGGGGTATTAAAAAAAAGTGCCCCCTATAAGTGATTGTGAAATTTGAGCTTCTCCAAATGGTTATACTCACTATTAAAAAAAGGTCTTCACAGGTACTTATTTGAATGGGTGAGATCATAGGGAGATGACTGATGCCCTCTTCAATTGCTGAGTTTATAAGTGTGTTCATTGTGCCTTGGTTTTAAATATATTAATATTATTTTTCAAATATTGAGTTTTGATCAAAATTTCAACTCATGCCAATACAGTATAGGAAAGAATCTGTTGGAGTTCAATACATACTTCTTTTCATTATTGCAATTTCAAAACCTCGAAATGCTGCTCTTGGAGAAATAAGCACCCAATGCAGAACAATCACCCAGTGGAGACCCAGTAATGAATCTTACTTTCCAGTCATCATCTTACTGATTTCACTGGCATCTGTGATCCAGGCCTAGGTCTCTTATTTGTGATTTGGGACTAATAATATCCTGGTAGAATACCTCCAAGGGTAAACCACGGTAATGCCTGCAATACACCATAGTAAGCACTCAACCATTTTTGAATCTAAATGTTTATCTTTCTACAGGATTATATCCAGTAGTTATGAACTATTAGTTATCACAGTTTCCTCCCATAACTACTCCATGCTCATAAGGACAACTCTATATCCTAAATACCTTTACATGGGCAGTTTCAAGTAAGGTTGTCTTTATTGGGTTCTAAAACTTAAACCACAGCTATAAATCACAGTCTTCTCAAACAAGCTTCCCCCAACCTTGATGTGACTGAGATTCTTTCCCAATGAACTCATTTTGCATAGGGAGTTTCATCACTTGATAAAGCTCGGGGTCAGGGAATCAGCTAGTTTTGAAGCATTTAAGTAGATTAATGGAGGAGAGGGTGCAGGAAAGCACGAGGTAACTTCCTGTCCTTAGGGAGCTTACAGTGTCGTTAAGGAGCCAATTCAAAGGCAGGACCTTGCCAACAGTCACTTTACTATACATCTGAGTCTGCTAACCGACAGGGGCTGTATGAGCTCCAGGTTAGAATGACTACTGGAGTCCAGCAGAAGCAGAAAGAGGAAGGCAAGAGTTCTTGGAAAAATATTTGCTCTCGAGAGGGAATTAAAGGAAGAAGAGAAGAAAAAGAAGTTAGTCTAGACAAGTACCCTAGGATAAGATAAGGCAGCATGGAACAGCAATGTTTTAGTGTGTTCAAGAGAAAAAAATTTTAATAGCCAGAGTGTTCAGCAAACCAGAAAAGTCCCTGTCCTCCTTCATTTTCTTCTACTTGAAGAAGAAATTTCCTTTCTTTTTCACTAGACCACCTGGAAATTTGTGTTGATACATCATGCATTCCCAAGGACTCCTGGTAACCTCTCTCATCTGAAATTTGCATACAGATCATAGCCAATAAACTATGTTTCAGTAACAGCCCTATGTCTTACATGCATTGTCTTTTTCAGTTTCATGACTCTATGTCTTAAACTGTTCAATCTTTTAGTTTTTTAAAATCATTTCCCTAAAAACCAGTTCTAGGATCCCTGGGGACTTTCCACACATAATTCTTGCAGGGCTTTTCTAAATCTCTGAGCTTCCTCATTTTTACAGAGCTGGACGGAAGCATTCCAAAGGGAAACTTACATTTACAACATAGAAGGTAGCTTAGGGACTTCAATTCATGTTCCAAGAGGGTTCTTAACAAAAAGCATTTTGTGAGCCTTTGTTTAAAAATGTTATTTTTATGATGCCAGCTCTGGTAATTGTGTTATCCTTGATGGGTTAGAGGGAGGTAGCTAATTTTCACAGTCATTCTGACCATCAGTGTTAGACTAGGTGTTTATTGTCCTGATTCATCAGATGACTGCTGATTATTTTTCTCAGTAGAATCAAAGATTTTTTTTTCCCTCTCAGATGTTATTTTCTCCATTTGGAATATCTAATTATCTTTGGTCTCGTGGTAATTAAACTCTACCTCTATCCCATATACTGGTTGTATTTGCACTGAAGGTGACTGAGATACTTTTGCAGAGACCATGATGTACTCACAGAGTACTTAGTTCCAAATCTCTCAACATTTCATTTCCACACTATATTTTTCCATCTTTAAAAATTGGCTCTTCAAATCAAGCATGGTGGTGCACGTCTATAATCCCAGCACTCCAGAAAATGAGGCAGGAGGGTAGAGAGAGGGAAGCCAACCTGAGCTGACTAGCAAGGCTTAACAAACAACCCCCTAAAAAATAGAAACCAACAACTACAAGTTTGTTAACATTTTTGCTGATACTGCCAACATGAATTAATGGCATTGTACAAACTTAGTTTAATGGATTTCGTAGAAACTTTTAAACCTTTTTGCTATTGTTATGTTTTTAGTGCTCTTCCGCTATAGTAGCAAGAGTTTACTGTCTCTGCCGAATGCAATGTATCAGTTTGCTGTATAACCAGTCTTCAGAGACACGCTGTGGTGAGAATAGTGTTCTACCAAAGTTTGCTGAGTTCACCATGATGGAGGTGCGCAGGCTTAGACAGAGAGCACTGTTCCCCAACACTTTCATGCAGTTAAGGAACCCTAAGGAGCCCAGAGTACACGCCTGTAGTATTACAGTACATACAGAACAATGATGATCCCAACAAGTGCTTACTACCTGTTAGAGAAACGAGCAAACAACAAGCACAAAAAAACCAAGTTGCTTGCATTTTAAATTCCTTTCCCAAGTACACTTGGCCTGTTTTTGTTTAAGAGAATTTTTGTCTCCGGAGAATTCTAACAGCTCTTCTCTTCCCAAGTCAAAGACTGGCCACCTGCAACAGATGCGGGACAAGAGGAAACATTGACCAGCCTGGTAGCGGTTATTCATTTTCTCACTGGATTTGTAAATGCAAATATGCTTTGTGACTCAAACTATTTGTGGTAAAAGAAGAGAGACAAATTAAGTTTGTGGGGAGATGGACAATGGAAGGGCTTGCTTATTAATACCTCCTTTAACTCCTCAAAGTCTGGGATATCGCACCCGGCATAGACCAAGCATATTAGTTATCTATGGCTATATAACAAAATACCCACCGACTTAGTGGTATCAGAGCGTACAAACATTTATCATGTCCCACATCCAGTGTGTCAGGAATCCACATACAGGTTACCTGGGTCCCTTGGGTTTAAGGTCTTTTGAGAGACTGGGTCTAACCATCACCTCAATATTGTCTGAAAACCCAGGTGTGGGGATCACCTACCCCTGAGTCTGCCTGGAGGGTTGTTGGTGTCTCTAGTTCCTTGGTCTCTGTTGGTCTGAAGATATTCATCTCTTGATGGCTCTTGGCCAGAAACTTTATTCAATTCCCTGTCACATAAGCTTCTGTGACAATGTGGTCATCACAATATAGCCACTGGCTTCCTGCAGAGTGGGCTGGAATATTTAGGATGAAAGCCATGGTCATTCTGTAAACTTATGCTGGAAATTATATCCCATTACTTTTGCAATTTCTATTTGTCAGAAACGAGTCACTAGATCCAGCTCATGCTCAACTGGTGAGAATTACACCAGGGTAATTATCTAATTACTGGAAGGTGAGTAGATCTTAGTGGCTATGTACTTTACTACCTACAGGCTTGGAGAAGTTGGGACCATTTGCTTTCCTCTTGTCTGCCAGTTAAGAGGTAAGAAAACTAGAAATAAGCTTCTTTAGATCCTCGATGTATCTGAGACGTCTATATGTCCTAGTTTTCCCAGAATCATCGTTGTTTAGGCCTATTTCCATGATTATCAATAATGCCCCCATGAACTTTAAAAAGTGTTCCACTGACAGTGATGGAATACATCAGAAGTATTAGATACAGCTTTCTATGTTGTTGAATATGGCAGCTACTAGCAGTGTGTTGATTTTGAATATTTGAAACATGGTTAGAACAACTGAGCCACTAATTCTTAGCTTTTATTTAAACTTAATTGATTAGGAATTGAGTTGTCACATGTTGGAACTATTCCTCTGCTGAACAAAATGGTTCTATGGTTATTC
Organism: Dolichotis patagonum; assembly: GCA_004027295.1. Lineage (NCBI taxonomy): Eukaryota > Metazoa > Chordata > Mammalia > Rodentia > Caviidae > Dolichotis > Dolichotis patagonum. Next base: position 21,139 of record PVJX010016596.1, on the reverse strand, counting down.
TAAAGCTACAACTGGCCAGAGAATCTGAGATGGGAGGGTGTCCACTTTGACCCAACTTTGCCCAATAGTGTGACCACTTTAATGTTCTGGATAGCCAAAAAAGAGCACTCACCTGTAAGAGGATGTCAGGCATCACAGAATGGCTTGCCCATCTTCACATCCTCTCTTCCCATGTATTCCATAGTCACACTGACCAGAATGCTACTGCTGCTACTCTCTCCCCAAGGAACTGTTCTTGATAAGGTCACAAATGACCTCCAATTTGATGTATTCCATACATTTAAAAATTTTTTATTTTATTTTAAAAGGGAGTAAAATTAAACACAACAAAACAGAATAGAATGGGACATAAGAAAGCATAAATTTCAAAGATAGACAACCAGAGATCTTTACTATCTGTCATATTGTGTCTTGTTTTCTTCCAAATGGTTGTCCTTATCTTTGCATATAGAGAGCTCTTACTAAATAACATAGCCAATCTTTTCACAGGATGTGTAGTTCACTGGCTCCCACTTGCTAGGCAGGGGGGAGAGGGAGGGGGGACACAGGATGGGGGACAGGATGACCTGAGATGTCTGATTCTCAGCCCACATGCAGGCAGGATCACAGTTGCCCCCCAGAGACGGGAAGAGTTCCTTGTTCTCCCAGCACCCCAAGCAAACCATACAGTGCAGGTCCCGATGCACCAGGATCTCTCTCCTTCAGGCCGCTGAAAGTCTGCCACACTCTCAGCTGACCCCCAGAGAGGGGAGGATTTCCTTGTTCTCCCAGCACCCCAAGCCAACCACACTGTGCAGGTCCCGATGTGCCAGGGTCTCTCTCCTTCAGGCTGCCAAAAGTCTGCCACATTCTCAGTTGCCCCCCCCAGAGAGGGGAAGAGATTCTTGTTCTCCCAGCACCCCGAGTCAACCGCATGGTGCAGTTCCCGAGGCGCCAGGGTCTCTCCCCTGCAGGCCCCCTAAAGTCTACCATACTCACCTACTATTTCTTTCTGATGAATTGACCATTCCATTTCCAAAGTTCTGAAATGGCCAACAGACCACAGAAAGAATTCTCTTTAGGCTCCTGTTTGAAACCAGCAGCTACAGCGATCTGCTGGCCTTGCTTCAGGGCTATCGTATTCCATAGATTTTTAAAAATCGCATCTTCCTAAATTTCTGATCATCTCCAACCTTTGAAACATTTTTCTTGTGATAGCTATGATATCTGTTTTCATTAGTTTTCTTCCTACCTCTCGGGCTGGTATGTCTGTTTCCTTTATTAGCCCTTTCTGTCCAGCTGTTCTCTAAATATCACCTTCTCTAAGGCCCAAGTCAATTCTAACTCTGAGACTTGTAAATCAGTACCTTCCATCTCTATTGCTACGAGACATTCCAGGCTGCCATCATCTTATCCATCCTCATAATCTCATAACTGGTTCTGTGACTTCTACTCTTGTCTTTCTCCACTCAGCAGACAGTGATCTTTTTAAATGAATGGAAACCACCTTACTCCACTTGTTACCGTGCTTCAAAATGGCCCAGAAAGACCAAAGGGATCTTGCTCTAGGCTCCCCTTTATCTCATATTCTCCTCCCTGACCTCTAACCAAAGAAGACCTCTCTTAGCTCCTCAGAAATACCAAACATTTTCATGCCTCGGGCTTTTCGCTTGCTCTACTGTCTCTTCTCTGAATGTCCTCTCTTAACCTGAGTAACTTCTGCTCTTTGTCAGTCCTCAAGTCTCAACTGGTAAGATCACTCCGTTGTAAGATGGCCCTAATCTATGTGCCAGTTATTCTCTTGTAACATTGGTTATAACTTAATGAATCCATTTATTTAACGTATTAATTCTCCTCCTGAATATAAGCTCTATTGCCTAAGGATTTTATCTGTTTTGCTTTACACTGTGCAAAGTATCACGCACAATACCTGCCACGTGCTAGGTGTTCAGTCAGTGCTTGTCAGTTGAGCAATTTTTCCTCCTTAATGTAGCGTACCATTTGCCTTTAGCCTTAAAACTTGCTTGAAGTTGCTCTGAGGACAATTTAAGATTTATGCTCTTTGATGATTCACCTGTACATCTAATCAAATCATTTTTAATCCATTCTTTTTTCTTTTTGAGAAAGGTCCTTGCTATGTAGTCCAGGTTGTCCTTGAATTCATGCCAATCCTCCTGCCTCTGCCCCCTGAGAGCTGAGATTACAGGCACATGGTACCATGCCCAGCTTAATTCATTCTTAGCTTTTCACAGGTGTCATGTTTGGAGATTTGATGGAGATTCTCTGGCACCTGGGAGGATAAAGAAATGAACAAAGGACTTTACCCTGAGTCATGGTCAGACTGTGCCTGTGGTTTCAGCATATGTTCTCCGCTCCAAAAGCATGGCCAGCTGATAGGAATAATATGCTTTGTATCTGTTGAGTTTGTGAAATTACCCCCTAAGTTTACCTTTAAATTCACCCGTCTCCTGTCTTTCTAGACAGTGCGCTCCAAGATGGATCTGTCTCTCTCTGTCTCTCTCTCTCTTTCTTCATTTAATTGGTTTTCTTTGATAAAGACTTCACTCTTCCATATCTAGGATACATAGCCTACTTTTGCACAGCCTCAAGGTCTCTGCCTCTGCGCATCTCTCCTCCCTTCCCAACACACACCGCATGCTGCCTTTGCAAAAGCCTTGGTGTGCTGTGAAACCTCCTAGGCCTCCTAGCTCAGCTCCCAAAGGTGACTTAGGCAATGCCTGCTCAGTCCCTCCCCCACTCATATACAGTAAGGTTTGGGTTTCCTTGAACCACAGAGGAAAAGTAAGCTTCGGTTCTGCATAGAGGCTGAGTGGTGACCCATCGATTAGGGACGTCGCAGAGGGCTGGGCTGGGCAGCTGGCAGTGCTCACCTGCAAGTCTCTGCCTCCTGTGTTCGTGACCTTCTCTGAGCACTTGTTACCTTCCACGGCCGTTTGTGTCTCACAGGCTCAATGTTCCATCATCCCGAGAGCCTCTGCGATTCTTCTCCTTGTCATATTTCTGTCCACAAAGGCTGACTCAAAAGACTCCAAGAAAATCTACTGCTTTGTTGTTAAACCTTTCACTATTTTTCTACAAAGAGTAAAAAAAACTTCTTTGCAGAATGTTTCCACAGCAAATTCTCCTTCCTCTTACTATGTTCTACTACTGTAAAACAGTATTTCTATGAAAACATACCCATATGCATATTCATTAAATATTCCATTAATACAAAAGTATGTACCTGGCATACATTCTCTGTTACTCAATGCAATTAATATGCTATTCAAGTCCCTGAGCAGCTGAGACCTCTTGCCTTTATCTAAAGCCACTAGGTTGAGAAGTCTGATTGAGTTACACAGTATGACAGTGTGACCTTGAACAAGTGACTTTAGATTCCTGAATTTCGATTTCTTCATCAATAAAATGGATAGACAGAGTGTCAGCTGCCCTGCAGGATTAGGTAACAAGACATGAGTACCAAGTGATAGGTACATTGAAAACTCATGCCAGGGCTGGGCATAGTGATGCACACCTGTAATCCCAGCACTCAGGAGGCTGAGGCAGAAGGATCACTATGCGATTGAGGCCAGCCTAGGCTACAAAATGAGTTCAAGGCCAGCCTGAACTACATAGTGAAACTCTGTCTCAAAAAGACAGGGAAAAAAAGAAAGAAAGAAAAGAAAAGAAAAAGAAAAAGAAAAGATAAGGTAAAAAAGATGGAGACTAAACAACTGTATGGATCAGACTTTCTTTGTTCCAGGTAGAGTATCCTAAATGACTCACAATTATACAAAGGTAGAGTGAATAGACTCCTAGCGCCTGGGACAAAAGGTGTGACTAAATCTTGCATGAATCCATCAAGGCTCTCTTTTGCTGAGAACTCTGAAAAGATAAACTGGTCCCTGTAGAAGAGTGAGTGTAAAGGCTTTCAGGGAGAGGAAGGTCCAAGATCCATATTCCCCAAACAGTGGAATATGACGTCACTGTGTCTTGTTGATACAGACTGACATGGCACTCAAAACTCAGGGTAGGATGGAGATGTCGGGTAGGCATATGGATAGGTTTGGGGCATAATGGCTGATAAATGGATCCAGAAACTTGAACACAAAGTGGATCCCTGTGGTATATTGACACAGACAGCCAGCGTTTCTCAGTGGCCACAGGCAAGACTGATCTTTGGATGTACATGGCCAATCTTACAAAAAAACAAAAACCACTCTATTTTAATATTTAGATCTTTGATCCATTTTAACTTTAGTTTAGTGAATGGTGATAGACATGGGTCTAGTTTTAGTCTTTGGCATGTCTCCCTAGTGCAAAAAATACTGAAAGAGTATTAAGATCCAAAATGTACAATAGATATTATGATAATGAAAGGGAAAGGAAGTCCTCCAAAGGAAAGAACAACTGGGATAGGGGAAAGGAGAGAAGGAAGAAGGGGAAAGGTTATAAGTATACAGATATATATATATATATATATATATATATATATATACACACACACACACAATATAGGTAACTATACTACTAATCTCTTTTGGTTCATTGGAAAAAATAATTTGTGCTTTCATTGTTTGATTATTTGATCACATTTTTCATTCCTGGATATTGTAACCTGAACAACTACTTCTATGATAATATGCAATATATTAACTTGTGCTAATTTCCTACTATTTTTTAAAATTTTGTATCATTTCTGTCCTTTTTTCTGTTTTGCTTTCTAAAAAAACAAAACAGAACAAAAACCAGCCTAAACTCCACAAAGCAACAACAGTATCGTCCTCAGCTCTCTCCCGAAGGCTGTAGCTCGGAGGCCAGCACCTTCAGGCAAGCCCCTCTGGTCACACTGCCGTGTGACTTTTCCTTTAGGCATGCATTACCCTCGCAGCACAACAGTCTCTGTCCCACGCAGGACCATAATTTGCATCTCCCTTCTGTTTTGTCTTTTCCTTGCAACACAACAAGATTATCTAACGCCTCTTCTCTTTCATTTTACACGCCCACGATCCTTGGTTACATCTGCTTTCAAATTTCTAACTCTAAAACTAGTTTCCTTTATCCTACCAGTTATCCTGAAATTGCCACTTCTATCTCTCACTGTAGACCGTAGTCACACCTAACTCATGTCACACACTCCCTAAATACTTGTTGGGTTAACTATTTTTCCTCTTGAGCCTGGGATACGATAAATTATTTTTAGCCATTTAAAAATTTCAGCCTTGCTGTGATATTAATCATTTCCTTCAGAAAGATTTACTGCCTTCTCCCATCTGTCTTTCTAGCTATAATTTATATTTTTATTGTTACTATCAATAGTGATGATTGCTATATATTATTTATTTGTTGATTTATTTATATGCTACCTGGTTACTCACTGTACCTAAGAACTTAAGGTGACATACAAGAATGCGTAACATACAGCAGTATGACACAAATTATAGAAGTAGGAGGGGAAAGAATGCAGAAAAACAAAAGGATGAATTTAAAATGGTTTAGAATGAAGTGAAAGCAAGGTTTCCCAGCAGCAGAACTCATGCAGCTGTTCTGAGTGGGTCACTAATCTGCCTCTCAGATTCCTTCTATCTGCCCCAGAAAGAAAGGCCAATCGTTGTAACAATTCATAGTGTTTTTAAGAGACACGCAAAGAAGTCACTTAGGAAGAAACACAGTGATTTGGGATAAGATCAGACAGGAATGTCTCCCATAAGAGCTATTGAAGAGAGGTTAGCATGCCACATGCCCAAGCAGGCTTACAGGCAGCTCACGGAGTCTTATGGGACTGTTGAAACAGTGCTCCCCACCAAGAGCCTGCAGTGTCTTTCCCAGGGACAGTAGAGTGTAAACATCGTGACAGACTGTGGTCGGCATGACATGGTGCAGACACGCAGTTCTCTAGTGCTCTGGCTTAATCCACGAGTAAATATAAAGATCTGGAAGAACAGATGTAGTGTAGCTTCCAAGAAATTTTTCCTAGAGATTGCTTTCCTCAGCAAAGTTTCCATTTAAAAGTGGGTGCCAGTCACTACCAATGAGAAACCAGCCACTTGGCCACCAGCCCTGGAATTAAGGTGCATTATTATTCATACTCTGCTGATGAGGAAGAAGAACCCCCCCAGGAAGATTGCTAGAAAGAGAGGTGGTAGGGATTGGAAACCCAAGACTGGATTCCAAGTTTTCCTAATTTTTTTTAAATAATGAAAATACACAAACATTCTGAAAGACATAGAGATAAATGTAACAAGCAACTCTGCACCCACCACCAACAGCTGCTAACACACCCCTGCTCTTGCGGGTACACTGACTTTCCTCCTCTCGGTGCCTCTGTAGTGTCTGATGAACGGAAACAGACTGACAATGATTGGAAGATTGCCTTCTTCCAACCACACCAGCAGAGAAGTTTCTGGCTGTCTTCTCTTATAAACCTCTAACTGCCTTTGCCCAGAAGGGAGTGGGCTGCATTATTTGAAGCACACTGCAGTTCTTTATTTCTCCCTGGGCTTGTCCGCAGGTGCAGCTGGGGACTAAACCCTAATTGTGCCCTGGAGAAGGGATGGCTCAGCTGTTGGATCATCTGCCAGCTTCCAACTAAAGGGAGATGCCCCCCACTCTCTCCTCTCCCCCCGACTAAGCCTGGTGACATGAATTAGCATGTGCTTGGCCAGTACCTATGTTTTCTTCAATGTGGTTCAACATAGAGGAGATAGGTTGGGAAAGTATTTCAAAGGTGCTATTTTCTAGGCAAGTGAGATTATATGTATAAGTTCATTGGTGATAATTTTAATTTCAAGTATTAAAGTAGATTCAAGAGTCCCTAATCATGGGTGTGTGTCACTTTGAAATACACTTTTCATCTTCTTCCATATCCTCTTTGGTATAAACTCTGAAATGCCATTTTTTTTTAAAAAAAGAGAACTTTCCAAAGCCAAAATACACTAAATTTTATGAATAAGAAAAAAAAGATCTGCAGTTGGCTTACCCCTATACTTACCTTTTAATTAATAAATACTGCATTGAACCCAGGAGCCTGCACAAAGAAGCAATTCGCCCGCCCTCTTGGTAAGCGCCTTCCTCTGGTGTGAGCCAAGAGGAGACCCAGTAGTGTCTCTTGAACCTACCAGTGCACAGGCTTGGAATCAAACATCCCCAACCCCCCGCCCCCCAGTTAGCAACTAGGGACAGAGGTCTGACCATTTCTTGGCAGGAGGACTGTATGCAACATAGCAAATATGGGGGATCTCCTCTATCTTCTCTTTGAAAGCAAGTGTTATTTTCAGTTTTGTTTCATTATGATTATTTACTTTACTCTATTCAATATTCTCTGTCCATTGATTTTATAATGTTCTGTCTTTGGTTTGATTTTGCTATACTTAATTGACTAGACAACTATTGTGAAGATAATGAGATATACTATGGTATCTATTACTGTTACCTCGGTAACCTGCTGTGAAGTTCTGTACGAAATTCACTACACTGTCTCAATTGGCTTTGTTCTGTCTTCTTCTGGTTGTATTTCTACTACCTTCAAAATAAATAAATAAATAAAAATAAATAAACACTACATTAAGGGAACAGTCATCTAGGAGGACCAGTGGCAAATGATATCAGATAGATGGTTGATAGATAGGTAGATAATTGATTGATAGAAAAACAGGTGAAAGATAGAACATTTTATTCTCTTCAAATAATTAATGTAAAACAGAACAAGGTGACCTATATATTTGTTACTACACTTATGTGAAATAATGATATATCTCACTCTTACAGGTTTGATCTGTACTCTTAATGTATGAATCCCCATAAATTACATAACTTGTGGCAGATACAATGAATATTCAAGTAAACAGTACTGAATTCCAAATATCCTATTAAGTACCCCAAACAAAACTAACTTTAAAAAAGATAATTGACAGCCCCCAAAGAGGTCAATTTCCTTGCCAATGATTTAATCACCAATCTATTTCAATAAGCACCTGAAATCTGTTGCTTTTGTCAGTCGAATGCTAAAGGTTTGTACTCCGAGTTTTCTAACGGTCTTTTTAAAACTCTCCTACTGTTTGCTTGAAGGACTTTAACTAATTCTCTCTCAGACCCTTTTTACTCCCCAGGCAGGCAGTAAGTGCTTAGAATTTACACCTAGGCACGATTTGCAGTGGCAGTGAGGCGTGGATCGCCTGGACCTCCTGAACCAGAAATATAGAACAATTATATGGGTCATTTGTACCAAAACTCCACTGCTTTTTGTGACGGTGTATTTCCTGACAATGTCAGTTTAGGATCATAAAGATTTGCAATTAGGCAGTCTTTAGTGATCTTAGTGATCAATTTTCTTTCATTTTTTTAGAGTTGTAAACTGAGGCCAGAAAGTTCAAGCGGTTTATCCCAAATCTTGTAACATATCCATAGCAGTCAGCACTCAAACTCTCCACCCTTCTCATCTGCATGAAGCCCGCACTGCATCTGCATTTTCCAGGCAGTATTTCTCTCCGTTTTCCTCATCTTCTTTTTAACTTTAAACCGTACTACTTTGTCCTGCATCTGAAGACAAAGCTTTAGCTCTGGTTTAACTCAAATCACAATGATTTTTGTGACTGTTCAAAAGGAATAAATCTTCTATTTGTTTTAATAGTCACATTTATTTCTCCAGCTCTCCCAGGAAAAGCCTCTGCCCTCTCTTTCTCTGACTCCATAAAGAGATAGTTAAACCAAGCCAAATATTTTAGTGTCTCTTTCCCTCAGAAAAAGTAAATATACACACACCATCTCTGTCTCTCGCTGTTTGGCTCTCTCTGTGTCTGTGTCTGTCTGTCTCTGTCTCCTCTTCCATCTCTCTCTCTCTCTCTCTCTCTCTCTCACACACACACACACACACACATTGGGGTAACAAAATCAATTACTGGAGAGCAATACAATAAAAGAGACAAAAACAGCCTTCTGACAAGCCCAGTAAGGTCTTACTTCATCACCAATTTCACGCTTCTGAACTCTGGTTGATCTTGGCCTAGTATCCTTCTGTCACCATTTCTTGGTGTCTCAGCTCCAACTGGACATTGGATATGGAGCATGAATCTGTCCATTAAGGACACTGTGCCTGTAATCAAATACTAAGACAATATTATTGCAGAGTGTACAGAGGGTATCACTTTCCTGCTCTTCTTAAGTATTCATAGCTAAATGATTAATGGGCACACAAATGGATATAATGTCCCATCATATATAACAGGACTAATATTTAATGTTTCTTTTTTACTTTGTTTGAATAAAATCCCCCCAAATACTTTTAGCAAATGATCATTAATTATGTGCTTTGTCAAACGCTCTTGGTTTCTAATAAGCAGGCCTCAGAATTTACAGTCCACGGCTTTCTGCTAGTGCCCATAAATTCAGAGCGGGTGACAGTACTCAGTAAAATAGCCCCATCACCGGAACAGAAATCTCAAATGCTTCACTTTTGGGAAAGCCACAATTTTTTCAATGCATATAACCCAAGAAGAAAATTCTCTTTGTAAGTGTTTTTACAAGGGCTCTCTCAGATTATCTGAAGCTGTTTTAATAGGACTGGATAACCCACCAGGGCTGAATTTGGCGTTAAGCCTGTGGATTTTATCAACTCCATTGTATGAATAGACGAGCTACCTGGGACCATGAAGAAAACCACAGTGGCTTCACTGGGCATATTTATCACCAAATACATTTTCTTAAAAAGTTTAAATTTAAAGAAAAAATGTTTAAATAGAGTTGTGACTTCATAGTCAATTTACTTAATCCTCCATGTCACTGCAAATCCATTATACGCTTGGGATGTCAGAGGGGTCCACAAATTATCAAGTTGTTTGAAGTTGTCTGCTTTCTGAAGTGGCTTTGGTCATTTATTTTCACAGCAATATTACTTCTTCAACTTACGAGCTATGTAACAGCAAGGTCTTTGGAGACAGTTGTCCAGACAGAAAATGAGTATCTGTGTTTCTAAATAAAAGATAATTTGTTCTGCGTGCAAAATTCTCCAAGGATCATATAGCACTTGAAGAATACAAAAAGGCAAAACTGCAACTTTTAAAATCTATAAGAAATACCCATGCAAGAGAGAAATGAAGGGGAGATAAAAGAAAGACATGTTGCTTTGACCTGCGGTGACAGAGAGAAAAAAAAGGTAATGTATTTAATCTTGAGCTCTTTTCATCTGAAGTGATCCAAATACCTCAGGTCCAACAAGAGCAGGGAAAGAAGGCTTTATTGTCTCCCCCCCCCCACTGGAATAACAGACAAGGAAATGCAGAAATATTTGGCCTTTAATTTGGATAGAACCGATGTTTGCTTGTGGGAGGCTGGACACTAGCACATCATGACGGTCACTAGGAAGATACATTTCTTTCTCTTCTAGAAAATCTGTCCTTTAAGTTTAAAGTATCAACTAAGAACAGGTACATTTATGCCCTCCCCAACCTTTTCCACTTTTTGAAACCATGTACAAGTACAGATTTTATCCAATTAGAGATTTTTATCTAACAGATATCTTTTTAGTCAGTCTTCAACTCAGACGAACATAGCAACACAAGGGGCAAAATAAGAAGGGGAATAACTCACCTGTCCAAAAAGTTTAAAGACGATAAATAGGATAAAGAGTGAGGTGAGTGAATTTAACATCCTGAGTCCAAATGTGACGATTTTCAGTTGGGAGGGTTGCACCTGGGCACACAGCATGGGTTTCTGGACTGCCTGGCCAGAGTTCTCTCCGTATACAGGCGGAACCCTCTGCAGAGCCACGCCAAGATGCAAACTATGAACAATCCTGGCCCTTAGGTCAGATTGCCAAACTTCAGCTGGGATAACATCTTCTCTTTCCTGAATAACAGGCCCATCCTGGTTTGGTCCAGGTATTGTTTTCTATACTGATGTCGGCTTCATTCTTAGAGAACAGACTCCTGTCCCTGCAACCCTGGAAACTCGTTTGTCCTGGGAGATAGCCTTTATGCGAATTTGCTTCAAAGACGTAATTAACCTCCTCAGCATAGTCAGCAGGGCTCCTCCTCTCTGTTCCGGAAAGCAGCCTGCAAACCTGTTTCTTAGAGAAGAAGCGGTGTTACTGTGGCAGGCTTCCTCTTCAGCTCCGCTGTCATTGTCTACTATGGCACTTTTCTCTTCCTGAGGACCAAAGTAAAAAACTCCCAGTTGCCTAAATCCCATCTATTGTTCCATCCTCACCGCACCTTTCAGGAAAACCCTTGGCTCTTTTAAGAAATCTGCTTTTAGAGTCTTAAGTGGATTGCTGTTGCTGCTAATCTGTCTGCAGCAGTGTATCAACATCTTGCTCGGGTTTAGAGAGAGTGTGTTAAAGTCCTTTGGTACAGTAAGCCTAAAGGCAATGTCACCATTGTTTTTCAAAAGCATTTTGTTTCTAAGCTCTTTGATGGGAGAAGTTATTTATTTGGGTTTGAGGTTGTACTTTTGGAATGGGAAGAGGGGTTATTGGGGTCACATGTCCCCATTAGGGAAGGAATTGTAACATTAAACAAGAGCACCAGTGTAGGATTTATTATTCTCTGAGTGATTCACCCTTCAGGAAGGAAATATTTGCCCCTGCCGAGCAGAGCAGACAGATTGTTTCACAATGTTCACAACTGAAACTAGGCAGAGAAACAATATTAAAACTAAACATCTTCAATTTAAATATCAAAGCACATTTTTCTATTGATTCACAAATTAGTGATCAAGAAGTATATTAGAGAATGAGTTGGAAAGGCCATAAATGATTTCCGAAAAGAAAGAAAAAAACTGAAATTAATTGTAAAAGCGAGAAAGATGCTTTGGAATTAGGGCTTTCCTTTGGCTATCTATGAAGAAAAGAATTATTTTTGTTGTAAATTGCTCAACGATGTGTGCCTACAAAGCTAGAAAATGTTAGTTGATTTTGATGGATAAAATCAGAACGGTGAATTAGCCCTTATCATGTGCACCTCTAAAGTAGTAAGTCACTAACAAAACCGTTACAATATTTTGGCAAGTAGTCACATCTGGCAATTTCATTAGCTCATGTTTTTTTCATTTGGAAATGGATCCAGATGTTTGGGAGAATTTGTATTGAATCTGAAAGAGTCTAGATCCTTTTGGCAAAGTTCATTTTGTAGAATGATATCAGACTCTTTAGCTCTATCTACATGAAAGGATCCAGGTTTTGTTTCCATGTGATTTAGACCCAATGGAAAAGCCAAATGCTTTTGTGGTAATACATGTGCTCCATCCCAATGGGTCTGGAGACTGTTACTCTCCTGGCTTCCACAGACCACCCATAAAAAAGAAAAGAAAAATGACCATCCCTAGAGTTTAATGTGGAGTGTAAACTTTTACTACTTTATTAGATGCCATAGCCTTACAAAAATTGGCCATTCCCACTGAACCAAATTTAAAAAAACTTAGATGAATCAGAAAGATCCAACAAAATGATCTACCACATCTCTCTTCTTATCTTTGGACACAGATTATATTTACAACAATTCCAATCAATAAAATTTATAACACCTTTAAAGCCCCCCTGAGAAATGGACTCTGTAATCATTATCCTTAATCCACTCTGGCTAGAGTTTACAAATCCTCCAAGAGAAGGAAATTGTTTTTATTTGGAGTTATTAGGTATTAACAGCCTACCTTCCCCATCCTGTGGTTTCCAGAATATCCAAGAAGTAAGGGAAATTGTTGTGCAATTATTTTCCATCTTTCTTTAAAGGGTATCTGGTCCTACAGTCCAGGTTGTAGGGCTAAAACAGCTACTACTGGGTTAAATCTACCTAATTTCTGAGTTACTTTTAAGGCACTGCATTTGAATCAGACACTCACATCTACAATCTGTGAAAATTTGGGCTGTAGCTCTGAGACACTGGTAATTGTCTGCTGGTTTCTCTAATTCTTTCCTGCACCTGCTAGCCATATTGCTTCTTTCATATTAAATTTGCTGATCATGTAATATGTACAGGCCTCAAACATCTGTATTATGTAGATCACTGTTCTGCAATATAGCAATTCTGACAGTGTCATAAAAGAAAATTAGGGTAGTCTGACAGGTTTTAAGCAGCCACCAGTTATCTCTTAAGGTGATGTTATGTGAGATGCACTATCTATAAGGAACACTGGATGGGACCTAAATTATTGCTATTAGTAAGAGGTAGTTTTATTTCATTATTTCTAAGATATATGGCCATAATAATATAACATGGTAGAAAGTAACAGACATTGTTCCTTTATAACATTTCAGAGCTAGAGGGAAAATGAATTCAGTTCACATCCTGAACCTTCCATATTCAAATGTGTCTGATTACAGCCTTGAACACAGTGCCTGTCTTTGTAAAGTTGACTCTTGTGAGCTTTACTTGGAGATTCTCTAAGTGACCCATTGATGTGGTCAAATTCCAGGCAACACAAAGTCTTATCTAAAGTATAAGCCATTGCAAGTATGTGGTTAATTATTGTGGGTGATATTTTTGGGTATATGTGTGTTGGTACGATACTATCATGCAGTAAAGTCACATTAACATGTAATCAGAGGCCTGGGATTTAGCTCAGTGGCATAAGCGTCTGCCTTGCAGTCGCAAGGCCATGAGTTTGATCTCCGGTACCAAAAAAAAACCCAAAAAACACAAAATTTCCCTGGCGCCTCGGGACCTGCACCATGCAGTTGACTTGGGGTAAGGGGACAACAGGGAGGTCCTCCCCTCTCTGGGAGGCAACTGTGATCCTGCCAGTGCATGGGCTGAGAATCGGACATCTCGTGTTGTCCTGTCCCCTGTCCTGTGTACACCACCCTTAGCAGATGGGAGCCATTGGCTACACATCTTGTGAAAAGATTGGCTGTGGTATTTGATATGAGCTCTCCATATGCAAAGATATGAGCAACCATTTGGAAGAAAGCAAAATACAATATGACAGATAGTGAAGATCTTTGGTTGTATAGCTTTGAAATTTATGCTTTCTTAAGTCTTGTTCTGTTGTGTTTTGTTGTGTTTAATTTTGCCCCCCTTAAAATAAATTAAAAAATATATATATATATATATATAAAGAAGGGAAAAGAAAGTGCTCTAAAGTATATAACTGCATGTATGTTTAAGTGTGTAAGATAGATGACCACATTACTGTTTTTGTTAGATTGTTGCACAGAACTGTTAATAGTCTCACTGTTTGAATGTCTACTTTATGTGGTTTAATTTTGTAACTTGAACAACTATTTCCAAGGATGACAGTATGTAACTTATCAAGTGGTGATTTCTTAGTGTTTTTGTTTTTGTTTTTGTTTTGTTTTGTTTTGTTGTTGTTCTTGTTCTTTTATTTTTTGCCTTTGGAATTCTATATTGTTGCTACTCTTTTTCTGTTTTGTTTGGTGGTTTTCTTTTTTGTTTTTTCTCTTTAAATAAAATTTTTTTAAAAAGATGTAATCAGAAAAATATCTGGTGAAGTTTCACAAGGCTATTTTCTCTATGAAATACGTATCTATAAAAAGACTACTTAATGTTGTACATAATAACATGAAAGGACTAAGATGCAATACTTACATGAAATAAATTCCAAGAAGAGTGTTTTAATCATGTATCACAGATACTATTAATAAAAGAAACATAACAGAGATGGATGATACCTACACACAGTGGTATGCAAGAGAATGTTTCACTTACTTTTGGAGAAAAAAAAGGCACCACATTTGCATTTGACAATTTCCATGGTGTAAATACTTCACCGTGGCTGCTTTAAAACTATTGATGTCAATGAGCCTCAGGTTCTTCTGAGCTTCCAGGGACTGGATTTCCCACACCATCTCTCTCTCTCTGTTTGTCAAGAAAGAGAATTTTTGACAAAGAGGAGAGTTAACTGATTGCAAAGGTGCTTTAGCATGTAACATTATGCTGTCTCTGTTTACATTTATGTACTATAACTCATGGGTATAGCATGAATAAAATACTACTAGGTGGTCCCCAGTGACATTAATCCTACTGAAACTGAAAAGTTTATCAAAGCAGGAATTCAAAGACCACTACGCAGATCTAGGGCTTTGAAAGTCTTTGCTTCTCCCCGTGTTTCTAACCCTAAGTGCCTGTAGAAATGGATTGTCAGTTGACCTATTCATCACTGCAATTGCTTCTTTCTATAGGATCTGCTTATCTTTTGGTGTGTGTTTTTCCCTTCAAAATGACTTTATTTGTTTCAGATGTTCCAAAAAGAAATTTCATTCCATGCCCTACCAAAAATAGAAAGGGGATAAAAATTAATTGTATCGGAGCTGAAGTGTAACTACGGCTCTACTAAAGAGGTGTAGTTATGGGCTATTGATCGCAGCGCACAGGAAAAGCTTGTCATGTAAAGTCAAAAGGTTAATGTAATTACAAGAATGGGCAGCAGGATCATCTGTAGCCCAGAAGTGGTGAATAACTAAAAGCTGCTTTAGAGACACATAATGTTGTCAAAGCATAAATAATTCATCCTAGCATTCGAGAAGAAATTACTCCACTGTTCCAGCATATTATTCAGCCATTAAAATCTTGCCATCTAAAGACTTTTGATGTGGTCATATTTCCAGTTCTAAGACACTCTGAGGCGTGACGCCTTCATTAAGCCTTATTTTGAGCAGGTCTCAAAGCATCAGAGAGAATGTGGACTAGATGCACAATTTATTTTAGCACCGCAGTACAGTTTTAGGTAAGAGTGTAGAAGCTGAGAGGATTTATGCTGCGTCTAGTAGCCAAGTAGGAATGGAGATTATGTAACACGGAGTACAATTCTTAATTCTCACTCTGGACCAAGTTCCACTCACTCCATGCCTTTGCTGATCCAATCCCTGAAACATTTCTTTAGTGCCAAAGAAGTATAATAAGGATAAGAAATAACAAAGCTTCCTCCTACCCGCTTGTAAGTATTCTCACAACTGCTCATTGACTCCGATGAAAATATTCTAACAGTGTGGTTGGGAAATGAATTTCCTTCTCTTTGGATGTTGCTATTGTTTTTCCTTAAATCTTTTTGCATTTAGTAACAAATCTTGCACAAACTGATAGCTGCAGGACACTCAGGATCAATAACCACCTGAGATGTCTCTAGCGGTCACAACGATCATTTAGATGGACTGGTTTTGGCATGTAAAAGGCAGTACATAAAAAATTAATATAGAAATGAATATAAATATGAAATCATATAAACCAAAGTGACCTTTGGGGGACAAATATTCTGTATTCACTGCCAAATCCATTATCATCACTGACCTATGATCCTGTGAGAATGCAGGACCTTTGACTCTCTCACTTGCTTTTGGAGATCAATCAGTGGGAGACCCAGAAGCAAATCTGGGAGCAGAAGGAGAGAGCTGGGGCTGAAGCTTAGGGGTTCAGTTCTGGAGGTAGTGGTGCCTCAGGGCATCTTTCAGAAGTCCTTTCTTCCATGTCTCTGGCCTTCTTTAAGCTTTGGTAGTTATTTTCCAGCCTCGATCCTGTAGATCTTTGGGATTGTAGCCAACACTGAAATTCTCTGAGTTTCTCAACAGCCATGGTGGACCCTCTGTAACAGTCCCTTTTCAAAGGCTCTTCAAAACTCTCAGCTCAATAATTTGTCCATTTTCTCCAAGGATCCTTCTTGAGTGGTACAGACATCTAGACAAGGATCAGAGGCACATCCCTCCCACAGAACATTCTAAGAAGAAATATTTTGTCATCAGTCCTCAGGGTTTCATAAGAGTGGCTAAAACCATGGCCAAAAACTTTTTAGAGAAAACTATATCAAAACACCCTGAGTCAGGCTGACCATCAGAGAAAGGTGATGTCCCCTTTTACATTCCAGGCCATACCAGCAGCTGATTCATGGTCTTCAACCACTGTAAGGGGGTCTCTTGTCCAGACAGCTGGACTCTGCTTTCAACTCAGTGTGTATGACTCACATTACACTGGCTATTGTCTATTTCAGTTGTGGTTAGAATTTTCTGCTCTTAAACTAAAAACAGTATTCCTCTGTGTTATTTCTGGTATTGGATTTGCAACAAGAGGCTATAAACACCATTATTTTTTAAAAAAGAAGAAATATAAAATATTTACCCAAAACATCTGTGTACTTCTCTTTGTGAAGCTAACCAACAGCGGAGCACTCACCAAGCCTGTGAGATGTTATAGGAGTCACACTCAGGGCCACTCCAGACACTGTTGATTTACCTTCTTCAGAACTAGCCAATATTTCCATTTCTCAGAGGCACCTAGAATTCATCGTTTCGCTTGTTCTTCCCCTCCACGCTCAATCCATGAAGTTGCTGTATCACTTCCATCTCAGAAAATGCATATTACTTATCTTCATAGCTATCATTGTCAATACTCATCCCACAATCGTTTCTCCCTGGATTACTAATGGAACAACTTCCCTGTTTCTTTTTGCCTCCCCGCCCTCCCTTTGTACACAGACCAGCTAGTGTGATGGTTCCAAAATGAAGGTCAGATCACATCACTCCCTCCTGTCCCTAGTGAACCCTCCAGTGGCTCCTTTTATCTCCCAGACCCCTAAGCCAACCTGCCACTTCCTGTCCTCGTCCCTGCCTTAGGACACACCAGCCATTCTGACCTTCTCTGTAAACGTCAACTACAACTTCTTCTCACATCCTGGTCTTCTTGTCTTCCTGCCTAGAGCAATCTGTTTCCAGTCTTTACTTGTCTGCTTGCGCTCCTTTCAGAGAAGCCTGGCCACACTGTTTAATATCTTGCTGTTTGCACTGCCCTCTACCACACCTTATGTATAGTTTCCCTTTAGTACTTATTGCCATCTAAAATACAACAGTTCAGTACTTCCTTGTTAGTGTTGTACATAGAATATGATCTCTCTGAGTTCAGGAATCTTGCCTGTGCTGTTCACTCCTTCTTCTCTAGTCCTGAGACATACCGGCACATGAAGTTTATAGGCTCTCACCACATATTATCTGATTTTTTTTTTTTTTTGGTACCGGGGATTGAACTCATGACCTCACACTTGCCAGGCGGACACTTAAGGCACTGAGCTAAATCCCCAGCCCAACCAGATATTATCAATCAGCTGTTTACTTTGTGCTCTAAGTATTTTATCCTGCCTTAATGGAAATCAGCCCAATCTTACCTTGTCCTCTCCAATGTTAGACCATGCTATAACATATGTGGCATGAAATTATCCTCATTTTCAATGCTTAATAATTTTTATTTTTTTAATTTTATTTTGAAGAGAATAAAACCAAACAAAATGAAACCAATCAAAACAAAACAGTAAGAGTGATACAACACTTCAAAACAAGACAATAGGAAATCAACAATGGCTACCACAATGCCTCTTGTTATCTTCAAAATAGCAGCCCATACTGTAAGACATAACAAAATGAAACAAAATAGAACAGAATAAAACCAATCTAAACAAAACCATGGAAGTGATACAGAACTTCAAAACAAGACATGAATAACTTTTATGACTTTGGTTCCTGGATACAACACTAACCTAGTAGTCAAGGAAAGAACATGGAGATTAAGAATACAGAACTGGAATAAAAAAGACAGTCAATGAGAACAAAAAGAAGACCAGGAACTCAAGTCTTTCCTAGAATAAGCAAATCCTTTTCCTACTACATCCCTAGGGAGGAACATGGCCCATTCTTTCTAAAAACATCAGTATTAGAGTTAGTCCCTAAAATTAGCAATTTTCTTCTCTCTCTCTTCACTCTTAGCAAACTACCGTGTCAGGCAACACGGAAGGTTCATTGGATCATTTCTGATTTGGAAACCCTTGAGGCACTGTGTACCAGAGTTTGGGCACGTTGTGTAACCTCACAGAGGCTTGTTTTCCTCACCTGAAAATAAGGTAGTTGCAGTTGTGTGATACCTGCCTGTCCCTGCGTAAGGCTGAAATGACTCAGACAACCCAGTGTCTGTGTACGTGCTTTGGGCCATGTCAGCCACCACACAAACTGATGGCTCGCTGAGCAGTGATGATCGGGAGAGAGATAGAAAGATATCTTACAAGGACGAGGGGCAGAAATCTACCTCAACCATCACGTGGTCCACAAAGAACATTCCCAAGTGCTGAATATTTAGAGAAAAATGGAGACGATACCAGAGCTTGGTGCACGGGTAGGAGACAGAAGAGCTTGTCTGGAAAGTTTTGTATGCTTTGCACATTTGTTTGTTTCGGGGATATGTGTGTTTTGTTTTGTTTTGCTTTTCCATTTTATTTTAAAAAGAATACAAGAAAACAAAACAATACAGGATTTCATAACAAGATGACAGGAAATTAACAATGATTATTATATTGCATACTATTATCTTCAAAATATTTGCTCATTCGCCCTGAAGCAAGGCCAGCAGATTGCTGTAGCTGCTGGTTTCAAACAGGAGCCTAAGGAGAATTCTTTCTGTGGTCTGTTGGCCATTTCAGAACTTTGGAAAGGGAATGGTTAATTCATCAGAAAGAAATAGCAGGTGAGTATGGCGGACTTTGGTGGCCTGAAGGAGAGAGATCCTGGTGTGTCGGGACCTGCACTGGGTGGTTGACTCGAGGTGCTGGGAGAACAAGGAGCTCCACCCCTCTCTAGGGGGTGGCTGAGAGTGTGGCAGACTTTTGGCGGCCTGAAGGAGAGAGACCCTGGCGTGTCGGGACCTGCACTGTGTGGTTGACTCGGGATGCCAGGAGAACAAGGAGCTCCTTCCCTCTCTGGGGTGCAGCTCTGATCCTGCCGGTGGGCGTGTTGAGAATCAGACATCTCATGTCATCCTGTCCCATCCCCCCACCCCGATTAGCAAGTGGGAGCCAGTTAACTACACATCTTGTGAAAAAATTGGCTATGGTATTTAGTATGAGCTCCCCATATGCAAAGATATGGACAACCATTTGGAAGAAAGCAAGAGACAATATGACAGATAGTGAAGATCTTTGGTTGTATAGCTTTGAAATTTATGCTTTCTTAAGTCCCATTCTGTTCTGTTTTGTTGTGTTTAATTTTACCCCCCTTAAAATAAAATTTAAAAAAAAAAATATATATATATATATGGGAAAACAAAATGCTCTAAAGGATAGAACTGCATGTATGTTTAAGTATGTAAGATGGATGACCACATTACTGTTTTTGTTAGATTATTGAGCAGAACTGTTAATAGTCTCACTGTTTGAATGTCTACTTTGTGTGCTTTAATTTTGTAACTTGAACAACTATTTCCAACGATGACAGTATGTAACTTATCAAATGGCGATTTCTTAGTGTTTTGTTTTGTTTTGTTGTTGTTCCTGTGGTTCTTTTATTTTTTGCCTTTGAAATTCTGTATTGATGTTACCCTTTTTCTGTTTTGTTTGGTTGTTTTCTTTTTTGTTTTTTCTCTTTAAATAGAATTTAGAAAAATAAAAAAAAATTTGCTCAGATACAGGCATTTAAAATTAATTAAACAATATAAGCACTAAATTTTCCTTTCCATGAACAATTAACAGTATAATTATTTTTGCTAACTTGTATATATATGTATATACATATTTATATATTTTTTTCACCTTTCTTCTTTCCTCTTTTTCCCCATCCCAGCTGTTCTTTCCTTTTAAGCAGTTTCTCTCCATTTACAACATCACAACATCCATCTGACCTTTTGGATTTTATTTGCTCTTTCTGAGGCACTAGGTATTGAATCCAAGGTCTTCACACTGAGCTACAACCCAAGCCCCTTTTTAAATTCTTTGTTCACAGACAACGTCTCATTAAGTCTGTAACTTGCTCAGGCTAGGCTTAAATCTGGGACCCCCCCTTGTCTCAACCTCCCAGAATGCTGAGACTACAGGGATGCACCATGAAGTCAGTCTTCTGGAAAATTTTTCTAGAAATGACAAAGCCTGAACCAAGAGCCATTATTTAGTACCCAGAAAGACAGATGGGTGACTCAACAGAAGGAAGTTCTTCCCAGAGGTCAGAGAAGTAAGAAGGTGCAGCGGATGCAGGTGCAGGGAATGCCAGGCAGGATTTTCTCTGCAAAAGCCTGGGGTGTAGCAAGAAATGAGATGAGCTAAGCAAGGGAGAAACTAAACAACGGGAGGCCCAAAACTGCAGAGGAGGAGGCTGTCTCATCCTGCAAGCAGGTGAGGGCGTGATGAAAACAATATCCTGGGACAGTGAAAATCTCATTTCTTTTTAATCAACAGAAGAACAGTGCCCACATGG
>PVJX010016595.1:0-39993 GCA_004027295.1 Dolichotis patagonum | reverse complement strand
AGTCAGGAGATGCGGAACAGGAGGAACCTAGCATACAGTCCCAGACCAAAACCAAATACGTGGGAATTCCCTGGAGGCTTGCTGGTGTGAGTCTGTGTTGAAAGGCTGAAAAAATTGAAGTCTGGTATTCATGGGTGACGGCAGTATCCAGAATTGTACCTGCTCAAGCAGGGTGGAGCTTTGAAAATGCAAGCAGGCACCCTCCTTTTCTCTTTCATTGCATCAAAGCTACAAGTATGTTGGATGGGGTGCCCATTATCAGGATGGGGTGTTCCCCCGCCCCCGGTCAGTTTGCTGTTACCTGGCAGTCATCCCGGAAACCTCCACAGTCCTACCCAGCATAGTGTGATCTAAGCTTTCATGCATTTGTGATCCATTCAAGTGGACACATCAGAATCTCCTGTCAGCCCTTTCTGTGTCTCTAGGGGTTTATTTAAAATACACATGTGTACCTACTACTTTTCACACTCTGCATTGCCTCTATGACTAGCCAAAAAAATACCAGCTAGCAATTAATTCCAAATGCAGAGGGCTCCATGCCTGGCTCTTTAGCACCTTTAATATTTCCACATTCATGGCTTTAACTATATTAAACTTCTCACTGTGTCCCAAATAGCAATTATGTCATGTGTGTCCTGACTCACCCTCTTTACATGTATAACCTTTTCTTCTCTCTCATTCTGCAAGACATCAGATTGAAATATGTGTATTTTAATATTATGTATAAGTGAAATCTATTTCCCCCCTATTATATAAATTGATGGTTTGGAACTTCAAGATCCCATAAGATTTGGTGCAACTATTTGTACTCAGTATCGTTAGTAATCTGCTTTCATGATTACTTTCCATTTGTAGTCTGTGCCATTTCCTCAGTGGCAATTCCCTTTTCTATTTACTTTGGTAGCTATATTCCCTACCAGTGTGTGGAAAGGAATAGTACCTGGTAGTGGTTATAAAGTGAAAAATGCAAATAAACCATAAAATAATTGTCAATTATCTCTCACTCCTGTCTTGTTGGTGTCGGCATCTATTGTGTTTTTTCTTTCATTTATAGTTTTCCACATTCTAGATTTGAAAAGTGAATTTCAATTGAAATCTGGAAATTCCAATATTGCTGGTTTATTTAAATATAATATTATGCGATTCTGGAATTTTTGAGATTTTCTCTCGTATCTAGTTCACTCTGACGCCCCTCCAGCAAGAGGCAAGAAGGGTATTTTCAGGCAGGAGTAGAAGATGAAGTTTCCAGTTTGGCCTTGGTTAGTTCCTTGCTACTCTGCGGTGGAAATGAGACCACTGGCTCCCCATGAGACCCCCACTAATGTCTGACTGGGAGGAGTTGGGATCCTGCTTGTCACGCGATGGAGTTCCCTGCTGCCTCTGCGGCCTCCACCTGGAAAAGGACGGCCCACTAACTCTGGACGGTGATGACTGCGCTGACTTCCACAAGGCAGGCTCAGAGGCAGTGGGAGACCTCCTTCCTCAGAGTCAGGCGGCTGTGAAAACCCAGGCTCACAATGTGCTTAGGACTCAAGCCACAAGTGCTCCGTGACACCTAACTGTGGCACAGTGGAAAAGGGTTAGAAGTTTGCTGTTTTGGTCGGTAGCTGTCCTCATGCGCCCCTGTCTTGAGGAAAAAGGGTTTTGTCAAGCGCTCCTCACAGCAGTGTTGTGCATTGGAAGTCAGTCCATCTCTCCACCTCACCTTTCAAAATCCTCTGTTTCATGCTTCTGGTCCTAGATTTTTAGCTTTGCTTGTATAGAGGAATAGAAATAAAGATATCTGCTTCTACCCACCCAGAAGCAGAAGTTCGTGTTTGTTGACTTTTAAAACATTTACCACAGTCTACTTTGCTCAGTGTATTGTTTATTTCCCTTCTCCCTGCTAATGGTTTGCATGTTTACATCCCTCTCACAATCCATACCGTGAAGCTCAGTTCCTAGGGCTGCAGAACTGGGAGCTGGACCTGGTGGATGGCTTTTGAATTCTGAAGGCTCCAACCTCCTGACTGAATTAAACCCAACACAAAGCGGTCCCCAGGGCCAGGTTGCTCTCTGACCTCTGAGGAGTAGTGTTGTTCTCTTTCAAAGGAGGAGCCCCAAGACACCATCTTGCAAGTGGAGATTTTCCAACATGAACCCCCTGGCGCTTTGGACTTGGTCTTGTTGCACATTAAATTGTGAGGTAAAAATTTCAACTTTTTTGTCCACTACACAGGATGTGCTATATTCTTCTACAGCACAAGGAGATGAAAACTTCCCTAAATAGAGGTTACGCTTTTCAAAATCAGTAGCCATTTTCTGTTCATGATTGCAGAAGACATTTGTTCTCACTATTTTCAGAATTCTTATGAGTGTACTCTTATTAGGAAAAGGGAAAAAAGAAGAAGCAGAGGTACGAGCTCAGTGGTACAGGATTATTTCAGAACAATCCTGAGAGGAACTTTCCTGGCACTAGAAACCAGAGCAGCTGCTGTCTGCCCATAGCTATGGCATCTTATTTGGGTCATGTGGAGAGGGAGTGCAGAGAGAGGACTGGTGGCTTCCTGACAAGAACGAGGCTTGAGAGGTCACCAGCCAGGATGGCTGCCCAAGGAAGAGGTGGCTCCTATCAGTGTTCTGAGTGTCTTGGTGCCCCTGTGCTGGGAGGGGCAGTGTAGAGGGATCTCTGACCAGGATGGTAGTTACTGGGTTCCTTCAACTGTTGCCACAAACTGAGCAGCGTATGTTTGTGCCCACAGTTTTGCATTTGGAAAGTCTTGGAGATCTCAGCTAATTATATTGCTCTGGTTTTCAAAGGGTCAAAATCTAGCTATTAGCTGACCTGGGTGCTTACCTAGATGCTGAGAAAGGATCCCCTTCTAAACACATTCTTGTTCACATCATCTGGATCCTGACATCTTAGGACTGATGTTCTTGTTTCCTGTTTGAATTAGTCAGGGCTTACGAGAAGAAACAGATATAGCAGGAGATATACAAATGTAAAGAAGTTACAAGATTGGCTTATGATGGTCAGCCACAAAGTCGGATGACGGAGTAGGCAGGGGGTGTCTGCACATTGAAGGCTGAAGGGTTCAGCCCAAAGGCTGGAGCTTGCTGCACTGTCTTGTGCCAGTCCGTATCAGGAGGCCCATGACTCTGTGAGGGAACACTGAAGAATAAATGACAGAAGGCTCAAGAGTCTACGACAAGGGCTGAAGAGTCCCCGGTAAAAGCCAAGCAGAAGCCAGAGGCCAGGAGACAAAGTTCAAGCTGAAAGTGAGGACGGGAGTCCTCCCAAGAACCAGAAATAGGTCCCTCCTCATTTGTCTTTTATGGCATTCAGATTGCTCCCCTGGGTGGGTGTAGCACTCACACCATCTGGGTGCCCTCCTCTGGCACAGACTGAGGATGTTATAAAGTAGGGACCCCGGCCCCCTGCTGAACCACTTTCTGACCTTCTCAAATTGACACAATGAACAACATCCTAGAACATAATGGCTTGTCCTCTACACCCCAGGATGCCGAGCTGCTGAGTCACTCAGTTAAGCTTCTAGGCTTCTAAGTTGACACAATGTATAAACCCTAACACTGACTGATTATTGAGCTTTGTAAAGCATCCGAACTCATCACACTGATCTTAAGCAGTAGGGTGTTCAGTGAATTCTTCAGGTATTTCTTAGCTCTCAGACTTAGGCTTTCTGCCATCTTTTCTACCCAGTTGGAGAAAGTTCTGCTTTCAATCCTAATTATCCTCATCAGACTAATTCAAGAACATTTCTCCATTTTAATCTCCATAACCATAATAACATCTGCGAAGTCCCCCTGCCACATAATGGAAGACATTCACAGATTCCAGGAATTAGTCGGCATTTTGGGGACCTGTTCTGTTTACTGTGGTGTGATAGAAATTTCCCTGTAAAAGAGGTGCTTAGCATTTAAAAGCCTTTTTGTTATGGCACAAAAACATGCTGTTTGCTTTGTTGATGTCCAGGCTCTGGACAATTTTGCAATTTCGAGTAAGTGAGATATTTGCAGAATGTGATAAAGTATAGGAACCCTTTTGGTCCATTATTGGACCAAAAAAAAGCTCCAAGCCAGAAGCCTGTCCCCATTCAATATCTTATTGCGGAATCAGAAATTAGCAGCACATGTTACACTAGTTCACTAACTGCAAATGTTCCTGCATACATAACCTGCTGCTAAGTATCAAGAGAAACCTAAAGGCGTCCCTCTTCTTCCCAAGTCAAGTGTTAGGTTCCAAGAGTTATTGACATTGACTGTGTGTGTGTGTGTGTGTGTGTGTGTGTGTGTGTGTGTTTAGGAACACATTTATATTACAGTGCGTATTATATAGTATATCTGCTTCATTTTCTGAAATTCTCTTCTGTCATACCTTAGGTTTTTCTGTGTTTATTCCTTCCTGGTGAGAATGGAAATCAAACCTGCTCTTGTTTTATCAATAACTGCCCTTAGCAGCATGAGAGTTTATCAAAGGATCAGCATACAGTGAGTTTATATTTCATCTTGTTCCTTAGGGCTCGAGCTCATATAATGTCTTTTGTGATCCCACATCATAGATATTTAGTAAATTATATCTTTTCTCCTTCACCTGTGGCTAGTTTAAATTGGCTTTCAGTGAATGAGGAAAAAAGAACATTAAATTTAAAGTTGTATGTTCATGATGTTTATTCTTTCACATGAATCATAAACCCTCACTTTGTGCTGTGTTGATTTTAAATTTTATTTTATCAAAGCTACATAGATGATTTTTCCAGTGTATTTTACTCTGCTAATGACATTTAGCTATTCACTTAATGGGTCAAAGATTTAAGTAAGAGCTGCAAGACGCCGTTTGGGTGGAAGATTTTTATTCAGTCATTTTTCATTAATTTAATTGAATAACAGATAAATGAGCATCTAGTATGTTTCATGAATTGTTTTAAGGCTTGAAAAATCTCAGAAGAGAAAAAACAGGACACCATTCTCTTCCCACCAGGGTTATAACTCTGTGGCACAGCACCTGCCCGGCATGCACAAAGTCCTGAGTTCGCTTCCCCATACCAAAAATAAAAGAGCACAACTGTCTTCCGTGGAGGTGGTATTTTAGTGGCAGTGTGGCATATCTACTGAGTACCCTGACAGCTTGCCCTGCACAATGCCAGGGCTCCCTGCCCACACAGAGCACAGCATGGGAAAGGCCACCCGGACACAGTGGGGCAGCTTCTGTAAGCGCAGACCATACATGGTGTCAGTAAACGAAACCAGGTGGCCTGTTTGTGTCACAAATGTGGACCGAGCACCACGTACCACTCTGCTTTCCAGTTACTTAGGATACCCTGATGAATATAAACTAGAGAAGGAGTCTCTCCCGAGAGACCTGCTAAGTAAATTAAGATGGGTCATCGTTTCCCAAATCCTCAGGTTGGAGCTCAAATTCATTTACAAGATTGCCTTGTTCACTTTGCTATCCCATAACTGTTGGGAAATCTTTTTTCTAACACGAAGTGTTATTGCTCCAGACTTTTCTACCAACCCTCCCAACTTCCTCATCTTTTATATTCTCCAAGCAGAATGCCCCCACTATCTTCCTACGAGTGCTATCCAAAAGGAAAATATCCTTCATTTTGACTTGTTCTTTGTTGAAGACACTTTCCGGTCTCTTCCAAGAAAGGATCATCTTTCCCATCAGAAGTCTTACCTTGTGCTGTATTTCCACCCAAAGTGTGGCTGAAGAATTTTCCAATGCCACTTCCTCCCTCTTCAGTTCTCATTTACTAGAACAACCCTAAACGGAAGAGTCTTTCTTACTCACACTTATATTTCCTGTGCTGAGTATATAATATCTGGACAGATTCTATATCAACAAGTTCCTCAAAAGAAGAGACTTAAATTTAACTTTTAGTTTATAAAGGCAAAGTAATGTTCTAATATTCTCTGAGCATGGATTGGGTTGAGTATTTTGTGGAAAAGAAAATGTTCACCGTACAATCTAATGCAGTCCTGCTAGCAATAACTTTTATTTACGGCTCTCTGGGCGTGTATCTATTATTTCCTAGTGATTAAATACAACGTTGTTTACTCTTATGTGACAAGGTGTCAAGGGCAATGATAGAACCTTTTTAAAATGGCTTCACAACAAAAAGAAGTAGTTTCCTCTGACTGCCTTTAATGTTGGCATCAAAATGTAGATTGCTGTTTGGACAGGTGAGCAGATGTGATTCATCTGTTCACCGACCCAAAAAGCT
Source organism: Dolichotis patagonum (assembly GCA_004027295.1). Taxonomy (NCBI): domain Eukaryota; kingdom Metazoa; phylum Chordata; class Mammalia; order Rodentia; family Caviidae; genus Dolichotis; species Dolichotis patagonum. Next base: position 33,766 of record PVJX010016595.1, on the reverse strand, counting down.
ATTAAAAAAGGAGTAAAAGCAAACAAATATCACAGGCTTCCCTCATAATTCTTTTTATATAGTAGAAGAAAGTGCAAGGTGTCTTTTTACCCTTTCTGCTTGAAAATAAACAGCAGAAAATCCATGGAGCATGAGAACTAGGGAGACCTGTTGTAGACAACAGGCAGTAAAACGAGCTTTCCAAGCGGCGATGAGCCTGCTGATGGTCACTCTGTGCTTTTACATGCATTTCTTATCACTCATGGCATGTGGGCGTTCGGTGGTCTATGTTCTATTTCAGATTCTGATTTGAGAAACTCAGAGACACAAAGAAGCAAGTAAATGTCACACGGCAAAGGAGAATAATATGGTGTGGGATCCTGGACTTGCAGAAAATCCTGCTTAGTAAACTTTAACTCACTTCTTGCCGACTTCCTGAAAACGTAAGTAGCAGCTTCAATGAAACGTACGTGACAACGTAAAGAATACCACGCCACAGGACAAGCTCGCACACCCGATGCTTATTGGCCAGGCTTCCTCTAACACACTTTGGTTGGGGGTTTCAGGCTGCTGGTGAAAGTCTGCAGAGCTCAACTTAATAAATTCTGTAGATTGGGGGAGAACAAGCAAGGCAGATGGTTTGTGCATCCCTTCCCTGAGCTTCGCTGGATTTTACCTGTTGAGCCAGAGGAAGCACCATGATGTCAGGTTCAGTCAACTGAATGCCCTCACTGCTCCTAAAATTGGTGCATGAATGTGTGTTTCTGCGCTGTGCGTTTTAATCAGAAAAGGAGCAAGCCACATTTCAGTGCAGTGACGACCACGTGATGCGATACAAAGGCGGGACGTGGGTCTCATTTTCTCCAGCTGCACTGGCCTACCCCAGGCCAAGACGCCCGGCCCTTCACATCCCGGAACGGAAGTCCGGTGAGAGTGCATTCTGCTCATGCTGCACGCGTCGCACGGTCCTTCCTATTTATCGGCTTCACCTGTCTCTTGTATCGTGGATGTGTGGTCTTTATTTCAGGCCTATCATCCACTTAGCCCTGGGAAATGTGTCCTTCAGGAAGTTTTCCTTCTTTTTTTCTACTGTTCTCAGTGCTCTGGAAAAAAAATGAGCACGTTTAAAGCTTTTGTCAATATATCATGTTTGCTATATTTTAGGATATTTTCTTCTAAACATGGGTACAGTTTCCCAGTTTTTTTGGATCTGATTTCATCAGTGTCCTGTGCTTCCCTTATTCTCTGTATGCTGAGTATCTTGTTCTCCCTCCTTAGTTTCTGCCTTTCACCTCACTGCCTCCTAGACTGTCCTCTGTTCTCACTTGGTTCATAATCTCCGTGTGAAATGCCTTATTACCTGAGCGTGTGATTTGAACTCACGACCTCATGCTTGACTGGCAGGGGCTGTGTTGCTGAGCTATTTCCCTGGCCCAAAATTTGTGCCTTTTTTTTTTTTTTGTACCTTGGATCAAACTCATGACTTGAAATACTGAAATACAAGAATGACATTTTTTTAAAATAAAGAGAATAACTAGGAGAAACAAAGCCAACTAACCTCAGTTTGTTAGTTTTAGGGGCATAATGACAATGGGTCGATCTTGTGCAGTAAATTGTACTACCTTCAGAATCCATCTAGAGAAACCCTAACCTTCACTGTGCTGTCACTTGGAAACAGCATTTGGGAGATCACTCAGTTCTGATAAGGTCATGACGGTGAAGATCTCATGATACTTTCCCTTACACCAAGAAGACATGGGAATTCTGTCTCAGTCTCAGTTTCTCTCTCTGACTATCTCTGTCTCTCACTCTCTATCCCTGTCCCTTATCTCTCTGCCAATCTGTCTGTCTGTCTCTTTCTCTCTCTGCTGTGTGTGTGTGTGTGTGTGTGTGTGTGTTTTCATGTGATTGTGCATCTGAATAAATACAAAAGAAAGACTACATGACAGGAAATGGAGAAGGCACCCATCTCTCACACACAGAAGGAATCTTCACTAGTTCTTTCCCCTGCTCCACTTTGATCTTGGACTTCTAATTTTCTGTTGGTTAAGCCACTTAAACTATATTTTGTTATGGCTGCCTGAGTTGATATCCTATGTGGTATGACATTGATAACCTGCCTTTCTGATACAAAGGACACTCATGAACTAAGGAACAGCGCCCTTGGTAAAATTCACTGAACAAAGTATTTAATTTTCTTCTGCCGTATTTTTCCTTTCATTGTTAAGGACAGGTAAGATCCTATCTTAGACATAGATATAATATGGAACAGCAATAATATCTCTCTCTGATCAGTTTTAATTATTTATCTGGTACAAAAATGGTTTCTCAAATCCTCTGCATTCCTGGTCTGGGACTCGTCTGGCACACGCATGAGGCTCTGCAGTCGGGGACCTGGCATGATATGAACACATTGTGATTAGCACTGGAAGTAAGCAAAGAACACGGAAGAGGTCTGAGACACAGACGACCACAGCTTTCCTCTGCGGGAAATGCATTCAGATTTACAGTTCATAAATGGAAGGAGCTTGACAGATACATTGCTACTTTGAAAATAATCCAGCAAACTTAAAAGTTTTTAGACCATCAATGTTAAATCATATTTAAATAAATCATGTGAAAAAGGACTGATTTATTTTTTAATGATGTATAAAAGGCTGCTTTATAATTTAACAACCAAGAAATGAATGAAAGTATACAGTCAGATAATGAATGGAAACACAGTGACATATTGGCTTATTAATGCACGTTTTCTGAGATATATTTGTGGAGAATGTGTTATAAATTTATAATATGTTTGATTTCTTACATCATGTTAAACACATCAGATTATATCCCCAAGTTGGTGTTACATAAAATTTAGCTATTAGAATTTGGGTCCACCCCATATTTCCTGCCTCTGTTACCTGGAATCACAATTCTACAAATTCATAAAATTAACCAGGAAATTACAGACATAAGAACCATACCTAATGAGAGCAATATTCCTCACCCATCTAGTAGTTTAACTTAGTAGAAATTTCAGTTTCATCTGCAGTCTCCTTGCTAAAAGTACATTCAGTTCCTTCCATTTTCTCCTCAACTCTCACTTCAAGAATACCAAACATATGCCCCACCTGAACTCTAGAACTGTGTTCCCTCCATTATATGAAAAAGCTGAAAAGAATTTTTTAAAAATTTAAGTATTAGAAACATTTAGTAGCAGATTATTTTCCTAGTACTAGAGGTGTAAGCCTGTATCTTCACTGATACATACATACATATATACATATATACATATATACATATATACATATATACATATATACATACATACATACATACATGTATACATACACAGATACACACATACATGTACATGCACATATATACACAAGTACATACCGAGGTCTTTTTCTGATAGAGTCTCCTTACTAAGTCATTATTTTGCCCAGGTTAACTGGAGATTGCAACCCTGCTGCCCAAGCGTCCCCCAGCACTGGTACTGCAGGTATCCACTACGACACTTGGCCAACGCAAAGTTTTCTTTATTTCCTTCAGTATCTTCTAAGTTATTTTTGCTCTAAACTTGCCAGAAATAGCAGATACCTCAGAGTTTTACCTACATTTTGTAACTTTCCAGAAATTTCCCATTTAGGTGAGTCACAAACGTACATATTCCTTCTCCTAAACCTCATCATGGTGACTGTTCTTTATTGGCTGTAGATATCTAATTGAGTATTTTTCATTATTCTATAGCTGTACTTTGAGGTAAGAATCTTTTCCCTGTGGATTCATGTAGTCAAAATGCTTAAGACAGGAGAAGTGTTCAACTGGGTTGCTCGAATTCAGGGAACTTTGGAAGACTGGTGGTGCATTGGGATGTGACTCGTCAGGAGTCAGGAGGCAGGAAGGGTCCTAAGGTGTCCGAGGGTGTCAGGAGAGGCACAGTGAATTGTGCTTACCCAATCTGCAGAGCACAGTGCTGCAACTTAGCAGGGAGAGGCTTCTGTGCTCCCTGCTGTGAGAATTAGCAATGGCCTTGAGTATTGGCTGGCAATTTAAGTGAAAGTGTGGCCTTGGTTTATGTCACTGTTGCTTTAATTCAAACCTCTCTCATTATTCAAAGTTATTAGTATCAAAGATACAGGTGTAGATATTTTGGCATGATGGTTTCTGTTTTTACCTTTTACTTTTATCTTAAATATTTGACTTTTTTTTTGTAACATGGATCAAACTCAAAACCTTGCACTTGCCAGGCATGTGCTGAGACCACTAAGCTAAATCCCTGGCTTGACCATTTTCTATTTAATGAGTTTTTCACAATTTTCGAGAAAAGCACAGCATACTATAGAGTGTTCACTCTCAAAAGACACATGAGGTTCAGTGACCAGCTACAGTTAGCTTGCCATACAGCAGCTGACCCTGGGAGCTACCGCGAAGGAGGAAATTGTGTTATTTACCTAGCCTTGGGAGACCCAGATAATTTCTCTCCCTGACATTTTGTTTCCAATTTTATATTCACATTGCTGCTTTATGTATGTATTGCTGCTCTTAGATATCCAGATAACCATTATCTGGGTGCATGATCAAGGGAAATTCCAAGGGAAAAGACATGGCAAGAAGCTGACTGGAGGATCAATGGGACAGAGTAGAAGGTGCAGAAACAGCTCCAATCACACTCAGCCACCCTGGCTTGGATGAAGAGGCCAAACACATTCGCTGGAAGAATGAAAACCGCTTTATTACATGGTGTTGAAAAAACAGACTAAAGACTAAAACTAGAGCCATATCTACCACAATGCTGTTAACTAAGCTCAAAATGGGCCAAAGATCTAAATATTAAGACAGAAACACTAAACCTGTTAAAAGAGAGAACAGATAGAACTCTTGAAGACACAAATGTAGGCAAAGACTTCATGAACAAAACTGATTGCACAGGATATACTGCAAAGAATCGACACCTGGGATCTCATCCTATTAAAAAAGCTTTGCTTAGCAAAAGAAATCAACAACAGAGTGAAAAGACAACCACAGAGTAGGAAAAATTTTAGCCCATTGTTCTTCAGACAAAAGACTAATATTTAGAATATGTAAATAATTGAAAAAAAAGACCTTCCAAATCGAAAGACTTAACCCAAAAACGAGAATCTGAGATGAATATAAATTTCTTAGATGAAGTAGGAACAGCAAATAAATACATGAAAAAATTGTTCAACCTCAATGGTCATCTGAGAGATGCAAATTGAAACAACCCTGACATCACATCTCACTCTATAAAAAGTGGCTATTATCAAACAAACAACTAATAACAAATGCTGAAGGGGCTATAAGGAAACAGGAACTGTTTTCCACTGTTGGTGGGAGTGTGGACTGGCGCAACCACTTGGAAATCAATATGAAGATTCCTCCAAAAAACTAAGATTAGAGGCTCATTCCACTCAGCTATTTCCCTTCTTGATGTCTTCCCAAAATCATTAAAAACATCCTACTACAGTGATATATGTGCACTAATGTCTATAGCAGTACAGTTTGTAAAAATCTGGGAAAAAACCCAATTGCTATCAATCCATGAATAGATAAAAAAGATGTGGTTTTATTTTTTATGCAGAGGAATACCACATACTCATAAAGAAGGGTAAACTTGAGACATTTTTAGCTAAATGGCTGCATCTTGAGACCATATTCTTAAGTGAAATAAATCAGATATACAGGTGTAAATATCTCATTGTCTCTCTGATATAAGAAACTGAAAGTGTAAATAAGGACTCAAATATGTAACAGATACTTTCAAATACAAAAAAATTTTTCAAAAGTAAAGGGGAACTAAAAAGGTGGAAGGGGAAAGGAAGGAAGTGAAAATAAAAATAAAACAAGAAAGGAAGGGTTAAGTGGACACAAAACTTTGCAAATAAGGAGGGAGAAAAGAATTTGAGAGGAGGGTAAGGAATTGGGGAAAAAAGAAAAACAAATAAAAAATTTAAAAACCAATATTGATATGTATTAAATGCATTTTTAAAAGGGAAACTCATATGTGTCTCTGAGGTAGCATCAGTTATCTTGACCATCAAAACTTCCTTTATTATTAAATGTCTTTCTCTTTCCCTTCTCTAGTTGCTGATTACCATCCCAGAAATATCATCTGAGAAAACTGCCTTCATCCCGTCGTGTGGTGAGAGAGAAGAGTCATTTCACCTCCTGAGAACCCAAACCCTTTGAAAATTCTCCAGCCATAGGGAGGTGGTACCAGAAAACTTACTTCTTATGCCAAAAAATTAGTGACTCTCTTTATCATCATCTTGTCCCATTCAATGGAAAATTATGTTCTTAGCTTTGTGTAAAAGATTCTGGTGTCTGACTTTTCATATTCCTAGAATGTGAGAAAATTATTGTTTTAGTTATCTAAACAGAGACTTTGTTTCAACTTACTATTGGAAATTCTAGCAAATACTTTGTTTGAGTTCAAGTGTCTCACATATCTTCATTACACCCTGATTTCTAGTAACTTAGATGCAAAGCTCTCATCCACTGAATCCATTATAAAATTACACACAGAATTCCAGGTATCTGCAATGAATGAGTTGAGAACAAACCAAAACCATTTAAGACGATTCTACCCTGAGGATTCACTAGAAGACATTCAGCTTTTTATTTCTTTAGAGTCTGGTTAACCTATATTTCAATTTGAATGCAATATCTGCAACTTTTCTCTAAAATAGTGGATAATTGAGCAATGTCTTTTATGCTTTGTATCTAAAATGTCGCCTTGGTTTCTCATATACTTAAAACTGACAGTTATGACAAAGTGATTTGGTCACGAGAGCCCTGACTGTACCCAAGAGTTAATCCACTGATAAGATCAGGGTTGATGGCATTAGAAGGAGCTCAGGAAAAGGGAGGAGGTGGGATTTAGTTGCAGGGAAGTGGTCATGGGGCCCTGGCCTCGGGGATTATACCTAACACTGGACCACACCTTCTTTGCCTCTTTCCTACACTCCCGGCTTCCTGAAGGCCATGAGGTAAAATGCTTTGTTCCATCCCTCTGGTTGGTTGAGAAGGTCACCCTCATCTCAGGCCCACGGCAGTGGAACCACTCAGCCATGGACTGAAAGCTTTGAAACCATGGGCCAAAATATCAAAATAAATCTTCGCATCTTTGTGCCAGGAATGGTTGAATAATTCAATGTTTCTAAAATATCTGGACCTTTACAAGAGGTGCGTGATTCTCTCTCTCTCTCTAACATTTGTTATATTTTTGGTTCTTGCTTGGTGTTTCACTTTTCAAACATCTATCTTTCTTCTCTTCTAGAATGAAGAGCTAGACAAAAGCCTAGATAGTTTGAAACAAAGCCAGAAATATATTACCATATACCACAGTTTTAGTAATATAACTTTTTAAAAAATTCCGTCCATTGTTTCTTTAGAACACCAGTAAAGGGCCAAGAGTTACAGTCCTTTCTTGGCTTTCCTTGACTACCGCCCTTTTTCTAACTAAAATATGTAAGCATTTCTATCAAAGCCTTAGAACTTCCTCTGTGCTGCTGCAAAGTATCATCTGAGAAAACTTTAATTAGCCACCTCATGCAATTAAAATCTGGAAAGTTATGACACTATCAGAAAATTAAATTCAGCCAAGTACAGTCTATGTATTTCAAAATAGATTTTAGTAAATTAAAAAGAGATGCCGAGATTCATAAATAATACTCGACTGTGAAATTTGATAGATGTCATTCTACCTAGATTCTAAATATCTTGTCATTCCTCTCTCATGCTGTGATTATAGAAGACAGCAGAAATAATATAAGACACCTGAGAACTTTCCTTTAAATAGGATTGCAACCCTAAAGAAAGAAAAGTTTGACAAATTTAGAGAGACATAGTCGATGGTACAAACGTAGGAAACGTATCTATTTTTACTTTTGTGTATGAAGGGCAGACTAATTACTGTGCAATTAAATGGATTGTGATGATAGCAACTGCCATGCAATTAAACCACAAAATGGAATGATTCCAAAGGAGGATGTGACAGGTGCTAGACAGAGGAGTACAGAGAAGATCCCTCCAAGCTTGTGCTTCTATACGATCCTGAGTTAATGAATTTTCTTATAAAATGAATGAATCATGGATAGATCTATCGGCCCTTTCTCAATGCCATTCATGCTAGCTGACGGGGTAAGCATTAGTCTCCTTTTCAAGGATATATCATTTCCATTTCTACATACATCTAACATCATCGCATATTTACCATAATCTCTTCGTAGCCAAATTTATGAAACTCATTCAGGCTTTATTCACGACTAGCACCACTTGTGTGAGTGAAAGCAGTGGACACGTAGGAGATAGGACGTTTGGAAAGTTTCAAGAGAGAAGCAGGAAGAGGGGAGGGGTTATACGTCTCCCGTTCTGTGGACTTCAGATCGGTTGTTTTGAAATTCACTTTACAATCAACGAATAAGGAATGTTCACAGAATAAAAGTTTTCCAACCTCTATTTTATGTGTCCGTGTTAGCAATGTCTGTCCTGGGTAAAGGGAAGGCATGGAGACCATTATCGATGTAGCATTCTTCCTCCGTAAAATAATTTAAACCTGTGGACTAATTTTCAGACTCATTCCCAAACCACTGGTCAATACATAGTGAATGAGCGGCCAGCAAGAGGCCTTCTGGTGAGCACGCAGAGGGGTCCTTTTATCATGCCAAAAGCCCACCCCAGAGGGTGACAAGAGATCCAGGGTCAGCATTCAATTTGTCGGAAACATCTGGGGAAGAGCATCAGTCACAGGACGCTGTTATAACCTGCACGTGGGATGTGACGCGCCCTTGATATCCCGATCCATGTGCCGAAGCATCTCCCAGTGACCAGTGAGTCATCTGCGGGCTCTCTGTCCTGCCCTGGAACAAGTGCTTGGCCCTTTGATTAGATCTTGGAGACCGTAAACCCAGGAGAGCAGTGAAAGGAAGACCCTGGCTTATTTGTTCAGGCTGATGTCCTCTCCTCCTTGCTGAAGACACTGCTCTGTTTTATTACACTGGCTACATTCATTTTGCCACATGTCTATTCACAAACCGGAAATTAAATTGACAAGATTTTATCCACTCTTTTGTTTGCATTTTAATTGCTCCACCTTTTTTGCATATGAATGGCAACTTCAAAAACGAATCCTGGAAAATTCAGCTAATAGTTTGAATCTGAAGATTCTAACCTTCCCTTTAAGAGGACAATATTAATGTTAACATACTGATTGCAATCAATTACCTCTCCTCTGCTTACTTTTCTGTTTTCTCCCTAGCTTTCACAGTCATCTGCACAGACATCTGGAATTTACAAAGCTGCTTGCCCCCAGCACAAGCTCGCCCTGGACGTGGCTCTACTCTGCCTCCCCACAGGGGCTCGTTAGCCAAGCAGTGGCCTCTCCTCCTTCCCCCAGGCATTTTCCTCAGGCAGCACTGCTTGTGCCTTTGGAACTTCTTTCCAGCTGTGGTTACAGCATCTTGTCTTAATTGCCTACAGTGACATCTGAACCAGATGGCAAATCGTGATGAGAATGAATCACCGTTTAAAAGATAATCAAAGAGAAGCACAACCCTAGAGGAGTAGCAGTCATTTCAGATTTGTGTGGAAGCCCACAGATCCAGTCACACTTAACTGTGTCCAGGTTGAACACAGAACAAATTTCTCCTCAGAGCTGTCAGCTCTACCCTAGCTTTCCATGGCTCCTGTTACTGGCTATTAATTCTTTCAAAATCAAAAGTGAAAGAGAAGAGCACTGCATATACCTAAGCTTTCCTTTCACTTAAAAATATTTGAATAAAAATGTCAGTATGTTATAAATATTTGTGTATGTGACATTTTCTTTTAATATTTCTTTAGTTTATATTGTCCTTTTAGTCTTTTGCAAATTCTTAACATTGTTTTATTTTTAAGTTATGTTCTATTTAACCCCTATATGCCATTTTAATTCAACAGCTGTCTACTTGAACTTCCTTTTTGTCCATCTTTCAACTCAAACATCAGGACTCCATTTGACAGCTGTGATTCTTATCATGCCAGGTACTATTTCTTTTTTCTTACTCAGTTATTTTTCTTAATGTGGTAATAAAATCTACACTAAGCACTCAGATACCAAGCTAAAAAGTCACTGTTTACAGTTCAACTAGCTATTTGTCCAGTGTGCATGTTTAGTGATAAATCTAAGCAAACATGTCAGGTTTTAAGTGTGTAATTCCATTTTCATACACACATCAGCTTGCATAACCTGAACCATTGAGAAGGCAGAGAACATTTTCATCATCCAAGAGAGAGTCCTTTCCAAGACAATCAAAGTAATATGAATTTTACCAGCATATTTTATATGTACTTTATTTTTTCTAGATTTTATTTAATGCATTTCATGTCTTGCTCTTCTATACAACATTAGGTTTAGGAGATTGTGACATACTTTAATAGTTTGTTCTTTCTGTTGCTAAACAGTAGTGTCTCCTTATATGAATATATGACATTTTCTTATCCAATTTCCTTTTGACTGACACTTGAGATTTGTGTATGTTTTTATCATTATGAATAAAGTATAAATACAAATTTTGCCCAAGGTATAACAGAAATCCATAGTTTTATCTTTATGAAGTATATGGCTAGCTTATATATGGAATGATAATATTGATAAAACTATTTAATAAATTATAATTTTCTAAAGCATTGGAATCATTTTACTTGGCACTTGCAAGGTATGAAAATTATGATAATATATCAGGGCTTGTAAGCTTTTACTACAAAGGCATAACTGGTAGGCAATTTAGTGGGCTATATAGTCTCTGTAGTAGTTACTTAATCCTGTTATATTGAGGAAGTGTCCATAAGGCAATACTCAAATGTGTATGGTAGTTGTGCTCAAAGAAAATTTATCTGTAAAAAATGACAGTAGACAGCTTTAGCACATAGGTTAAATTTATTGCCTACTGAATAAATTCTAATATTAGAGTCATGAAAAATTTTCACTTAAGCCATACAAAGAGTTACTTTCCTTTTCTGGGAAAACACTGAACATGAAAGCATACACACTTCTTGGATATTTATTTATATTCTTTTTGAAGTCCCATTTTAAATTTGTATCCCATTTTTATTGTGCTATTTACTAAACTATTATTAAGGAGTTCACAATTTCTTTCTTAGATGTGTGTATTTTCTCTGGCTGTTTTGCTTGTTACTAAGTTTCTTAGCAGTGGTTCTCATCATTTTTTCACAAATTCAAATCAATTTTACCTTACCTTTATTTGAAAAACAAATACTTGTCTTACTTTGGTGATTGGGCTAGCATAGACCTGAGTGTGGCTGTATGGATTCACTGAAGACAGAGGACCCACCCTAGTAGGAATGGTGCCAGCCAATAGACTCATAGCTTAAATGAGAAAAAAGGGAAAGGAGAAGAAAGTCCTCTTGGTGTTTCTTGGGAGGAACTCTAGTTTTAAGCTTTTCTTTTTGGTACAGACCCTTCAGCCTCCAGAAAGGATCTCTGTTGGGACTCTACAGTGAGTTCCAGGCCTTCGACCTCTGACTGGACCCTTCAAATCTGCAGCATGTAAAATGCCCTTTTCCACTCTTCCCGACTCTGTAGGTGATCACTGTAAGCCTGACTTGTAAATCTTTATAGACGTATATTTTATGTTAAAGCTATTTCTCTGGTGAACAATGACTGATACACAGAAGTGCTTCTGTTTTCTTCTTGTAAAGTTGTTCTTTACGATTTGTAAAGACAATATCCACTTTTATTAGAAATTTATACTTACATGTAGGTATGTAAGAATAATAATAAATAAATATTTGAGAATCAACATTGTTGCCTTGTCTCTGAACCTAAGATACAGTATTGCTTTTACTCAAAAGTATTCTCCCTGTAGACATTTTGAAAATGCCATTGTTAAATTGAGGAAGTTCTATTTTGTTCTTTTGATATTAACAGGTTTGATCACAAATTAGTGTTGAGCATTGCTATGTGATTTCTCTGGATGTGTTAACCCAATCACGAGTAACGAATAATAGAACTAGGACTAGAAGTGAAGTATTCCATAGTTAGGCCCACAATGGTAATGTTTTAGGGTACATTTGGATATATTTTGTAAAAATGTATTAAATATATGTATGTTATAGTCAGGCTTGCAAGGGAATAGATTTAATACAGGATACATCATTTATAGGATTATTTTATAATATCCAGTCAGGAAGTCAAATGCAGAGTAGTGAAAGAGATTTGTCCATGTGATAGAGACCCAGAGAATCCAGCTGAGGCCCTGGATCCCACAGCAATGCCCTGAACATATCTGGATGAGGACTAGGAGCCCACAACAATGACTCATGCAAGTCTGTTTAGTGGATCTGCCCTGGGAAGGCCCAAAGGTCAGTGGTGGAAGCTAGGAAGTCTATGCTAGCAGGTTGGAGGATCTGTGCCAGCAGGCTGAGGAATCTGCACTGGAGCCAGGAAGTGACATGGAAAGTAGGGACTAGAGCTCTGCCAAAGTGAACCACAGGCATCCTCGGTGGCAGCAAACCTCAGCTTCTCTGATGATGGGAACAGCTTGGTTCATATCAGGAAAGCCAGCACAACAAGCTTCTCCAGGAGAATCAACAGCGCACCATCTTCCCCTCCAGGTCTCCTTTTATGCTGTTGGCAGCAGTCCTCAGGTGGGCCTGCCACACCCAGCACCCCGCTGACTCAGTTCAGCTGGGTGTTACAAGGTGTCTATTAGCTAATCCACCACAGGCGCTTCTGAGTATGACGTAGCCAAAATACAACACAGAAAAGATCTCTTGATTCACTACATAAAATTATTTTATTCAAATCTGGAGACTTAAGGGCATAGGCACCTGTCTAGGAGTCTTTTATAGGAACTTCTGAGTTGAAAAGAAAATTTGAAAATATGCTTCCATTTCTTTCTTTTTTGAGTTTACATTACTAAATATAGTGAAATTGAGCAAAAGAGTAAATATATGTAACATGCTAGAACAGAAGTGTTAACGTCACCCAGTTCTTTAGTCACTGTAGCTGTGACTGAGGCAGGACTCTTCCTCTAATTTCCCCTGAAGCCTCTTCACACTGTGTGATCACAGTAAGTAGGTGGCAGAGGCCGCCTACAGTGAGCATTGTTGGAGCTGATAACGTGATGAACCAGGACCACTTAGCTACTCATGACTGTTGAAATGAGCAGTGACACTTACCCCAGTGTCCTAATGTCCTCCTGCTGATGAAAACTGGAATGATTTTTCTACAGTTTTAAAGGGAATGACAGGAAATATACATTACTGGTCCCCTGGGGACATATAGATAGTGAGCTTCAGGTAATTTTCCTGGTGAGCGCTCTCTGAGTTACCCTCATCACCGTTATGTGTGTGCAGAGTGTGCAAGGCCTCCAGACTGAAGGACAGCTTTCAGTTTCAATGTTTTTCCATGACCAACATTCTCATCATCAGAAAAAGTACAGTATATAACGGATTATTGTCATGAACATATTTACTCTGATATTATACTTGTCTACATGGCAAATAACATTTTATTGGTACATCTTATTTTTGAAAAAAGTATAAACTTCAGAAACATGAGTTACTTTTTGCTAGTGACAACTCAGTTTATCATTTGTCATATTCTTAAATGCCAATGTTACAAGTGGTAAATAAAATATGTAGAATTAGTGGACCAAAAATGTAATTGCAACATTAATTTTTTGTTAACAAAGCAATAACATCTAATGTCTGAAATTTCATTGGAAACTAATACACTCTTTAATTACATATACACATTAAAATAAATAGGTAAGTCATTTTGACACTCGCAAAACATTAGATGTGATGTATTTGGTGCCACATAACTAGTGGTATATATTGATCAGTGTCACACAGAAGATTAAGAAACTTAACAATGGACATGGTGGTACATGACAGAAATCCCAGTACTTGGGAAACCAAAACAGGAGGATCTCAATGACTTTGAAGCCAGCCTGGGCTACATAGTGAGTTCAATGGCAGGCTAAACTACACAGTAAGATCCTCCATTAAGAAAGAAAGAAAGAAAGAAAGAAAGAAAGAAAGAAAGAAAGAGAAAGCAATCAAGAAACCTAAGAATGATTGATATTAATTTCAAGTGTATGTAATCTGTACTTTTGTGCTAAAATTAGCCACATTTTACACAAACAAATATAACATTGGAATACATATTTATTTGAGTGCATTTATGATTAATTATATATGTTGATCAATTAACACTAAAAATCTCACAAAAACACGATAATCAAAATAGTTGTATCTGGCTTTTAGGTTTTCATCTTAAAATTAGAAAAATATATTTGAAACTTTATAAACAGTGGCCCTGAATCAAGGCCAGCAGATTGCTATAGCTGCTGGTTTTAAACAGGAGCCTAAAGGGAATTCTTTCTGTGGTCTGTTGGTCATTTCAGAACTTTGGAAATGGAATGGTCAATTCATCAGAAACAAATAGCAGGTGAGTGTGGCAGACTTTAGGGGGCCTGCAGGAGAGAGACTCTGGCACCTCAGGACCTGTACCATGTGGTTGACTCGGGGTGCCAGGAGAACAAGGAGCTCTCCCCTCTCTGGGGGGCAGCTGTGAGCATGCTGGTGTGCAGGTGAGTATCAAACATCTCAAGTCATCCTGTTCCCCATCCTGTGCCCCCTCCCCCACTTAGCAAGTGGGAGCCAGTGAACTGGACACAGTGTGAAAAGATTGGCTATGTTATTTAGCATGAATTCTCCCTATGCAAAGATATGGACAACCATTTGAAAGAAAACAAGAGACAATCTGAGAGTGAAGATCTCTGGTTGTCTAGCTTTGAAATTTATGCTTTCTTATGTCCCGTTCTGTTCTGCTTTGTTGTGTTTAATTTTACCCTCTTTAAAATAAAATTTAAAAAATAAAAGAAAATTTATAAACAAATATAAGAGATTTTATTAATCACTGGTGTTTAGAATAGAAGTACTTATTTTAAAAAGAAGTAAAAATAAGTCATACTTTTGTTCCTGCAATAATTATTACCATAAGACTTAGAGAAATAATTTTATATGACATCATCTCTAAAGGTTTTTCATGACTAAATAAAATAAATACAGGAAGAATAAAAAATAAGAGAAACAACCAATAAAATGTTGAGATGTTTGACACATGTCCTCCCTGCCTTCCTCACATGGATAATGAATCTATATTTGCACTAATGTTTGAGTTCTGGTTTCCTTATTACAATCACATTTTATGGCCCTCAAAATGCAATTTCAAATTCACATTTTAAAGCACTTATGTTTTTATGTCATTGCAATATAGCTCTGAGCTACAAATGAAGTTCAATATGGACAGTCCAAAAAGTAAACTTACTAACTTTGTGCTTTTTAATTATTTAGTAATATATTATATTTGATTGGACAAATTTTGAGAAGCATTCTCTTAGCAACAATTACACTTGTAATCCAACATTTTCACACTGATTGAATTAACTGATTTGTTCTAGTTTCAGTACAGTCTAAGAAATTTTTAAATTATTTTACAATGTGACTAGAATTGATGAACAGTCACTGGACAGAGAAGCAGGATTATAGGCTATGTTAATCTTTACACTGGGCATAAAAGCCCTAAAATGGAATATGTGACTGAAAACAATTTCTGAGGCATAAGAGCAACAACATTATTGCTTCGTCAAATTTCCAGTTGATCACTTGCTCTGCGGCAGTATTGTTTTATCAGCAAACTCAGGGTCTCAAAAGACATTTTGTATCCTGGAAAGACAAACATATGTTAACCTTTGTACAAAGCAATATTCTAGGAATGACAGTACTGGCAAGGATATAAAATTGTATTCAAATATAGCAAAATCCTAAAGATCGCTGAGGAGATGTTATTTAAACTGGCTATATTGGACAAATAGATGTTGGGTGATGTAGGACATTTCCAAGAAAAAGCACACTAGATTTACAGACAGTGATAAGAATGCTTTCTTCTTACAGTTTGCTTTTATAGCACAATAATTACCCAGGGACCGCCATAATGTTGCAATCAGGGGTCACTTTTACCCACAGTATAGACGTAATCCAATTGGATTCTTCTTTTGTTTTCAAGTTTTTGAAACTGAACTACCTAGCAGACACTTGCAATCATTTCCTCGACATCTACTCCTTAGTGGCCAGCAACCCAGGAAGACAAAAGTTTCTCAGCAAAACGAACAATTGGTTTCTTTTAAACATGCTCCTATATTTAAATAATTAATTATATCACCTGTGATACTGGGGCACAGTTTTGGTCAATTTCAGACTGATAATTATATCCTATTTTGTTTGTGTAATTATTTTATCCAAAGGTAAGATCATCACCTAAGCTTACTATACTAGTGCTCAATGATGAACTACATTCCCAGCGTTATATCAGCTTTTGACATCCATCACTATTTTGATCTTTCTGAACATTGATTTGGTCAGTAGATCAAGAACCATGCATAGCATAGAAATACAGCTAGTCTAGAAGTAACATAGTGACAATACATGAGTGTTTCATAAAGAACCTTACAGTTTCTAAAATAACAAAGATCGTATATTCAATAAGCAGTGAAAAATAAAGCTGGAGCCGAAATATCAAATAACGTGAAAAATCTCCCTTACCGCTCAGTCTGT
Source organism: Dolichotis patagonum (assembly GCA_004027295.1). NCBI lineage: Eukaryota > Metazoa > Chordata > Mammalia > Rodentia > Caviidae > Dolichotis > Dolichotis patagonum. Next base: position 17,155 of record PVJX010016595.1, on the reverse strand, counting down.
GGAAGAGGTAATTAGCTCACATTTCGGAGTTCTGCCTTCTTCATATTTATTAAGAACATAATAGTCAGAATTTTTCTTGCTTGAAAGTAAGATATGGATGTGTGGGTTTGGTTGGTAGAGACAGAGATTGAGATTCTCAGTGCAAAGCAAGCAGGATGAAGACAAGCATGCCAAAGTCTTGACAGTCACCAGCTGCGCAACTGACTGCAGGTGTTCATATTTCCGGTATTAATGCAACACTGGCATCAGTTCAGATAACTAGAAATATATCTTCATGGTTTGTAATGCTCCTAGATTCTGGGGTTTTACTGCAAGAATTGTGCCTAGTGTTTACTGTAAAAATTGGCAGGGATGTGAATTGTGTCACAATTTTCCGCTCTCTCAATTTCCTCTCAAAAATTTTTTCTTTATGAATCCTTGAAATTATTCAGTTGTATTTCACATGGAAAGTGTGACTGTTTTCATTTTCATAGAAGAAATTATTTCAGGTTTCTGAGGAATGGAGAGGGATTAAGCGAGCTTTCTAGGTCTTTGTCACTAAAATTGACCTGAACTCCAGCTTAGGTTCATTACAGTTTGTACTTCCAGTATCTCTGCTGTATTGGACTTGCCTTCCATTGACATACAGATCACCTGAGCATCTGTAGAGGCCACTGGAGGTGACAGGTGTGACAGAGCTCATTCCTTGAGCAAGTGCACAGTGAACTCGGCCTGAGGTAACACAGGATTCGAAGAGGGACCCCAAGAGCTGGTAGAGCACATGTTTGCAAAGACAATTTTCTAAATTATGGTAATCATTTAGGAAGAGTGAGTAGGCATGGAGATGTTAAGTATAGAATTTCTTCTACAGTATTTTTAAGAGGCTGGAAATCTCTTTTATTTGTTGAGGGTACAAAAGGAGTTGTATCTCCTTTTAATCTCTACCTTTGTCACTTATAATATTTTAATTTTTCATAGCCGTACAGAGAAGCCACATTCCAAGATCATCTCATTTTTATCTTTGAGATGGTCTGCTAATAGCATCTACTTATACATTCTCCTTTTGACTACACCTGTCAAATATGCATTCATGAGGCTCTGAAGTTGCTTAGAAAAACAATGAAATTTCAAAGCTAGTGTTCATCGTCCATGCCCAGATGACACACATTTTTAAAATCTTGTTTTAAACTATATCTGGGATTATAAATAGAAAGTATGGAAAATTCACTTTTTTATTCATTTATTCAATTATACATTAAAAACTTATCCAATATACATATATTTAGTCAAACAAAATAGGCACATAAAAATTGAGTTCTGGTAGATTGCATCATAATAAAAATATACAGAAATACAGCCCACAACACAGCTTATGCACATAACTACCATGACGCAAGATAGTGCAGACAGTGGAAGGAGTCCAGGAATGCTAGGAATAGTTACCTGTTTTAAGTGAGAGGTGTTAAAAGAATTGTTGGAAATTGATACTGAACAGAAAAATAGATAAAAGAGTGAACTTACAGGACATGATAAGTAGACAAAGGAAATATCATAACAATTTTACCATAATTTATTGAATAATACATTCGGGAGCTTGTAAACAGGTTTGAAGGCATTTCATTGACACATATGAAAAGTCTGAAGTCATCGCATTTTGAATACTCACTTTCTGATCCATTATGTTATTCCAGGAACTTGTGGTGTTTACCCAGCACGTGACGGTGAGTCCTCTCCTCAGGGGGGCCCAGGGTGGCTCTCCAGAACACACAGCAGATAAAAGTGACAATGACAACGGATGCTACAATGTTGCCATCAGGTCCCTCTCTCTAGGTCACAGAGAGAAAAGCTTCACTACTTCAGACAGTAGTGAGCGCTCATCAATGGGTTTACTTGTAAAATATGGACATATTTTATATAACAAATACATAGAAGATATTCAGAGACCATTTTTTAAAAGTTATATGATTTCAAATGTTTTATGGATTTGTACCTAGGGAAAAAAATCTGGAAGGGTATCCATCAACAGTGTTTAGTCCAGAAGTCCAACAAAAATATCCATATTGTATCAACTACTTAGAGTAAATTTACCTTTTTCGCTTACTATATATTCTGTTAAAAAAGAAAACCTTGTATTATATTCTCATGCGGTAACTTGACAGTCGATACTTCTGATATTATTTTCATATCAAATCAAACAGAAGTGTTGAAAGCAACAGGATAATTAGCTCTCAGTGTGGAGATCTATAGAAAGGATTGGCACGATTTTCACCTGCCAAGATGCCACAGTCTGCAATAATCTCCTTTACTGAGATACGGAATTAAGAGGATGAGAGCAGATGGTGACTCCTAACATCAACCAAAATCCGTGACTCGCGGGAGGAAGCATCACTTACAAATTATACGGACAGTTTCGATTTGTAACTCGTGGGCCATCTAACATCTGTCAGAGGATAATTCTGACAGATCAGGATGAGGTTATTATCAGTGAACCTGATCCCTGATAGAACAGTTCTACTAAATACACAGAAGGCAGAGGTGATTCAGTTATTGAAAAAGTTTTCCAACTGCATTTTTAATGACAGTTTGACCTTAAAATGACCAATTCTCATTTTTCTATGAAAGAGAAGTCATAAACACAAATTCTTCCTTATGAATAAAAAAATAAGGTGAAAAAGACTGTTCATTCCATGTTCACAGAACATTAGAACAAAACAGAATAGCAGAAGTGATACCTGAGGCTTCCCATAATACCTGATTTTAATAATGTCACAGGGACTATTCTAAAACATAATTTTGATTTTAATTTAAAATGTTTGCAGATACAAAATATAGTGTTTTATGAAAAATGATAGGAAATATAACATTTTTTCCATCTTTCACTTGTGAAGTCACTAGTTTTGATTAGGCAAAAGAATAACTGTTTTCTTCTATTCTGTGTCCTACTGTTATGTTATTCTGAGCTCTGCTTAGATCCACTTCAGGTCGCTGATTGAAACATGATATGACTGTTCATTTACAACTTGAATTATTCTGATAGTTTTTTTTGGTTAAAGACAAATATAGCAGAATATTCAAGACTTCAATAGCCCCAAGATTCACAGAAGATCTGTGCATGTAAGAATTAGTTTTCCCAGTGGTTTTCCATTAGTTTTGCTTGTTATGTTTCAACACAATTTGTACTCCCTAAGAATCTGCCCTGGGTGTAGTTGTGTTTTCAGTCTCCTTAGGATGTCAGCAACGCTCTTGGTGATATTTAGACATAAGCAGATGAGAAACCTAAACTAAACTTGCAGAGCACTGAATATGGAATAGTCAAATTTATATCATTTCATGTAGAAGACATTCATAACATGAGTTTCCAGGAAAGTAATTATCATAAAAGCAGTTTTCAATCTTTTTCCTACACAGAAGGGTGATCTGGAAAAAGGGAAAAACAGCTAAATTAAACTTTTATGAAACCATGGATACCTTTAGTAACAATTTCAGAAACACAGGAATAATAGATGAAAAGAGCTTGTGTGACATCTAGAGCAGTATTTCTCATATGTTTATTTTTTTATCTCCTTCTTCTGGAGTTAATTTAGATCCACTTTCTAATGGTTGTCCTTTGAAATTTTAAAACCACATATGCACAACACATAAGTTTATACACCATATGTACTTCTGTGTTTCATAAAATAGGATTAAGATTTCTTTTGGTAACCTAAGAAACAGCTTTACCCTCTGTGGGTGATATTTTCCCCAAAGAAATACACAATCTAGAAAAAAATGAATCAACTAAGATTCTAAAAGGCAAAACAATTTCTCTGTTCTCAATTACTTAATAATCTAATAACAGCAAAAAATAGAATTTTAAGAAGATCTTTTACATTAGAAAACTCTTTGCACATTGATAAACACTTCCAGCATAGAAAATGTCCTCCTCATTCCATGAAGTAGAAATGGGGAAATTGAAATGAATGGGAAGAAAGAAAAATCAAAATTAAGTGGGGCAGAAACTAAACCCAGTAATTCCAAGTCTTGCACCTGAGGTGACCAGTGACAAGATGTGAACTCCAAAGGGCTTGGGTAGCTCCATCCCTACAGCATTGCAGGTGGTTTTAGCCCTCATGCTCTGTCTCTTGGGCCACATTTGTTTACTCCTTTTAGCTTTTCTCAGGTGACCCAAGTCCCTGGCTTCTCCAACTTCCTGGGCTTCCATGATATCATTAGCTTTATGCTGACAGCTTTCCAGACTGCCCTCCCAGGGGCACACTGCCCAATCTCCCAGGCTCTCATCTAAAACCTGATGGGAAGTCTTCCTAGCCCTACCTCACTTGCATCTTGCATGCACTTAAAATAAGTACTGTGTGGATGATGCCAAAGTCTGCTGTCAGCCGGAGTAGTGGCCAAACTGTGGAGTCTGAGTGCCTGCATTGCTGAGAATTATAAATCCAGTCTGGAACACCATTTGGAACATGGCGCCTGAGGTTCTTTTCCTGAAGCAAATGATTTCAGATGTGTGATTTTAAGGCTGCAAAGGGTGGAGCTGTGCTAGTTCTGGTGATCCTCTTGTGCCATCTTTTCTATTCTCCAATTCCAAAGTGTTTAGCTCTTATGCTAATGTTTTCAAACAATTTTTAAATTTTTTTATGTTCAGGTAATTAAAATAGAAAACCCAAATCCTTCCATTCAAATACAGCATCAAATTCAACAAATGAAACATTATAACTCAAGTAAAAGTAATTAATATAATTAATATGACATGAGTCAATATTGCACACTAATGAAAAATCTGTGTTTTGAAAGCTCATTTGAGACTTGGAGCAATAAAAATAGAAGAAGAGTTTTCTTTTCAGAAAGCAAATTCTCTGTTCCACTTTTGTAGGCCACAGCTTTAGTGGAGCTACCTTTCTTGCAAATCAAAACTTCTTAAATCATTTTGCTGGACCATTTGCTCTTGATTATCAATATAAAACTGGATAAAATGACCCAACAGGGGTCACACCACCATCTCAAAATTAGATGAAATTTCTAGCCTTGAAATTTCTTGTGTAGGATTAATTACCCTGTTGCTATTGATCTCAGCCTCCCACAGTGTCTTTGAATATTAGTAACATGCAGACAAATTTTATACAAGAGCATAATACACATTGCCTGAAGTCCAATTCTTATGAAATCCCGCTGCTTATGGAGTCCTTCTTAACAGCAGAACCCTGAGCTTTTCTCTGCCGGCTATATTTGCATCCTCACTCTGCTGTTCTGATCTCTGATCAGAGTCCCCAGGAAGCTCATTTCCCAGCACTCTAGGGATGCTTCTTCAACTAGAAACTCCAGACCCTTCCAAAGGAACTGTCATATTGTCAGTAGTCACAGCAACAACTCCAGTTTCGAGATACCAACTCTTTCTTAATTACTTTCTCATTTTACTGGAACAAAATAATCAACATCCATAATTAATGGAATAAAGATTTATTTTAGCTCACAGTTTGTAAAGGATTCTTTCCATAGTCCAGTCTTCAAGGTAGCAACACACAGCACATAAACACAGCAGAAAAGAAAGTATTCAAGGCATGGAAGTCAGCCAGAATCAACTTCAATGCATGATGCAAGAAAAATCAGTGTAAGGCATTGAGTACAAGTGGTTTGAAAGAGTTAGTACTGTTAAAACATCCAAAGATTCCCAAGAGTCAGTCAGATTCAATTCAATCAATATCAAATACCCAAGGCCAGTTTTAAGCTTATAAAAATATGAAATCATATCTAACCAAAGAACACTCCAAATAATCAAAATGATATTAAGAGGAAAACATTTGAAATTATATTACAAAATTACATTAATCAAAATGAAATACTATTAGCACAAAACCTGTAGAATTCAGTGAAGTAATGTAGGGGTCCCTGAAATCAGCCAGCCAGTCTGGTTCACTGATCTTTGGCCAACCTGCCAAGAATACATACTAGGAAAAAGTTATCACCTTCAACAAATGCTGTTAGGAAAGCTAGCTGTCCATACAAGACGGTTAAATAAGAGCTTCATCTTATAAATCTCATAACTTTCAACTCTAAATGTGTAAGAACGTCAATGTAAGACCTGAAATGAGAAAATCTCAGAAGGAAGCATGTGGAAAATGGTTTTCAACATGGGCTTTGGCAACAAGTTCTTGTGTATGACAGCAAAAGCACAACAAAATTAAAGTAACAAAAGCAAAACAGAAGAGTAAGAACACACCAAACTAAAACCTTCTGTATAGCATTGAGAACCAAAAACAAAATGAGTGGGCTAACTACGGAAAGGAAGAAAATATTTGCAAACCATGCATCCAAGGCTCCATATTCAAAACACATAAAGGTACTAAGAATATACTTTAACAGCAAAAAATTACTCCAACTTTAAATATAAGCAAATGACTTAAATAGTGCTTTTCCCTAATGATAAATATACAGCAGACATATGTCAGTATGCTCGAAATCTCTACACAGGAAATAAATATAAATTAAACCAAAATGAACTATCACGGCAAACCTGTTATAATAGCAATGGATCAAAACTTCTAAAGATAACAAGCACTGTCTGGGGGTATGAAAAAATTGGGATTCTTTTACACCAATGGTGGGAATATAATTTTGTGTGATCACCAAGGAAACCAATGTTTCCTAGGAACTGTAACATAAGTGATTGATTCCTAGAGTTCTATTATACAAAACATTGTTTATTGTTAACAATCCTGTGTATATAAAGGAAAGAAAGGAAAAGAAAAAGAAGGAAGGAAGGAAGGAAGGAAGGAAGGAAGGAAGGAAGGAAGGAAGGTCACCAAAAACAATTCAATAATATAACTACTATATGATCCAGTATCCCAGCTGCTGGGTATATTTACAAGGGAATTGATATCAGAATTTTAAACAGTGATCTTTTATTTTATGGTCTTTGTAACATTGCTCATTATAATCAACACACAGAAACAAAGTCTCCACTAATTCACAAATGGATAAAAAGTTTATTAGATTCATTTAATGAGATATTATTCAGTTTTTAAAATAAAAGTAATTTGTGATACATAGATAAGATCAAAAGACATTATGCTAAGTGAAATAAGACAAAAATCATATGAAAATATTATATGGCACCACTTATATGAGGAATCTAAACCTGTCAAACTCATGGGAGCATATTTTAAAATGATCCATGTCTAAAGCTTGAAAGGAGAGGGAACTAAGAAAGTAGTATTTTAAAAGGCACAGACATTTGGTTTTGCAAGTGATTGGTTCCTATACTTCTATTATACAAAACATTGTTTATTGTTAACAATCCTGTGTGAATAAAGGAAAGAAAGTAAAAGAAAAAGAAAGAAGGAAGGAAGGAAGGAAGGAAGGAAGGAAGGAAGGGAGGGAGGAAGGAAAGAAGGAAGGAAAGGGAGGGAGGAAGGAAGGAAGGAAAGGGAGGGAGGGAGGGAGGAAGGAAGGAAGGAAGGAAGGAAGGAAGGAAGGAAGGAAGGAAGGAAGGAAGGAGAAATTTAGAAAATTATGGATGTGTTTATAGAACAGACTTTAGTGATGATTTCATGAGTTTATACTCATCTCTAAATTTGTGAAATTCTTGAAACTAAATATATACTGATTAAAGTTAAGTATACTCCAAGAAGTTAACTTTTGGAAAGAAATTTAAAATGAAAACAAAGAAATAGAACAAAAAAACTATTGCTTTTCATCCATCTTTTTAAAATTTTATTTATGAAAAAAGGTAAAACAGAATTTCATAACAAAATAACAGAAAAACAATAATTAATATATTGCATGTTGTCATTTTTAAAGTAGTTTCTTCAGGTACAAGATATAAATTTTATCTGATTGATATTAGCAGAAAGCCTCCATTTTAATGAGCTAATACCCAAGCATGCCGCCTGTTCCCCTCCCCCTTGTCCTTGTGCTTCCCATTGTCATTCATCCTAGTTTCTCTTTTCTTTTTAACCATTTCTTCCCATTTCACAATATCTACTGTACCGTTTAGAACTCAGTTACCTTTTCAGTATCTCACACCAGGGAGACAATATGATGCTTAACATGTGAGTCTAATTTATTCCACTTATGAATATGATCTCAAGTTGCATCCATTTACCTATAACATCACAAGTTATCCTTCTTTATGGTTGAATGGTACCCCAATAAATAAAAATACCACCTCTTTTTATATCCATTTCTTGGTTGAAGGGCGTTTGGGTTGTTTCCAACATTTAGCCATTACAAATGGCTATAGGTACAGGTGCACATATGTCACTGTGGTTTGAAGCTTTTAATTCTTCTGGGAAGATACTCAGAAGCAGAATACTGGGTGGAATGCGACCTCTAATCCTAGTTTTCTGAGGAATCTCCACATTGATTTTCACTGTGGTTGTTCCAGTTTACACTCCCAGCAACAAGGGGGAGTGTGTTTGTTCTCCACAACCCCACCAGCACTTGGTTGATTTTTTGATAATAACCATTCTTTCTGAGGGTTATCTTTCTTTAGATGGTAGAGCATGAGAAACAGTTTAGTATTCTGAGTCGCTGGTCTGATTAAAATTTAAGGTAGTGTAGGAAGCTCCAAAGGGGAGGAGATGAAATATTAAAGCCCAAAAATCTGCACATGCACTCCCATCATTTTGGTGACTTCTAGACTTTCATCTACATATTATATTCCCAGAATATAAAAATAGAGAAACATTCCAGATAAAGACTGAAATCAGTTAGAAGCAATGTTTGAAATGGTCTGACTTTGGAGGACAGAGTTGAAATTAATTTTTTTTCAATTTATTGCAACAGGAAAAAAAACCCCTGGAATTTCTATTGAAAGCAGAGGAAGGCCACATCGTGAAAGTGAGTAGAGGATGTTTGGGAATAATACAGTACTAAATACAATACAGAAACAAACCTCTTCTTAAAGTGGCTAACAGCAAACCTTCTTAAGAGAAAGGCAGTCTGTGTAGTAAAACACTAAATTATGCTGTGGGTTGAGTTAACCCAGCTAGGTAGTAAACCTAGCTGTCATTTCACTTCCTCATGAGCTATTTGTGGTGCGAATGTTTCAAATGGACAGTAGGTTTGTGTACCAACATTCACCAATTTAACTCATTGCACAATTCTGGGGAAGATGACAGTGTTCATGCCCATCACTGGGTGCAGAGTTGGTGACCAGCTGTGTTCATGAACCAAGGTGTTGCTGTACTTTTTGGCAAATTTGAGATGAAAAGTACATTGTTATTTAATATGACTACAATGTTTTGCAATAGATCACTAAAGCTTACCCATCCTCACTGAAACATACACACATCCTTTGAGGATAATTCCGTCTGCTTTCCTTTCCTTACCCTCAGCTTCCAGTAGCCAGATCTCTGCTTCTATTAATTTCACTTTTTAATTCCACACTTATGTGAAATCTGGCCGTGCGTGCATTTCTGTGCCTAGTTTTTTACTTAGCATAATGCCATCCATTCAGATTAAATTCCCATCGATAAAGTGTTTTCAAGTTCCCAAAGTTAAGAAAATTACATATTTTCATTACATTTTCTTAGTGCATACACACAGAATAATAGAGGGGAGTGCTCATATATGAATGTTTGTATAGTGTTGTGTGCTTAAGGTGAATCATGGGTGGGATGTATAATTTGTTTTCATTCCAGAGTACTGTAAAAATTCTTCTATAATATCAAACAATTGCAAGTGAATTAACTACCAAAATTCATCTTCTACTTTCCTAAATTTCATTTTTTATGAATTTATAAGAAGTGTCTATGCATTTTGGATATTTTTTTTTCTAAAAGTCAACACTTTTATCATAAAAATCAATAGGTCTCTGAAGAAAATATGATTTGACTTCCTGCTTTATGATCAACTACTGATAGAGTTGTGACAATCAGAGCAGTGTAGAAACCTCACTAAGGAACTGGGCAGCTCTACTTCTTAGGGTGTAGAAGACACGCCCTTACTCCTCTAGGTTCTAATACAAACCCAAAAGGCCAGAGTAAGTAATGCAGTAAAACAAAGACAACATAATAACAATAATGTTCAGGAATAAAATGTTTTAAAATTCAATAAAACATCAATACATCCAAAAGAAAAGACAAACCACAGCTCCTGAAAGAGATTTAAAAAAATACAAAAATCCGAAAGGCAACTGTAAATCGTGACACAAATTGTCAGTGCATTTCAAATCAAGGAAGTCAGGAAGACTTGAGAAGGGGATTTTCAAAGTCCCTGTGTAAGGAGGATATCTACCCAGAAACTGCTGTGCTAAAAATATGCTATCCAAACTTTTGAGAAAGGAGATTGAAATAAAGATGTTTTCAAATAAATTAAAGACAATTTCTTACTAACAAATATGCACTACATAAAAGTATAAAAAATTTTTTCTCCAGGCCAAGGGGATTGGCATCAGACACAATGTCTGATGTATAGGAAAAAAAATAAAGATCTACAGAAATATTAAATACACAGATAAATATAAAATATCCCTTTACATTCTCAGATTCCTTTAAAGTCGACTGAGTGTAATGAGTGGGTGAGCAGGAGCTGATATTCCTAGCCCTCTGGGAGGCTGAGGCAGGAGGACCGTAAGTTTGAGCCCAGTCTGAGTGACTTAGTGATTCAACAAGATCCTGTCTCAAACTAAAAAATAATAAAGGGCTGTAATGGAGTTCAATGCCGAGCCCTTGGGTTCAACCTCTACATGAAAAAGTTACTAAACTCTAACTAAGAAGAGTAGTGATGTATTAGAGGAGATTTAAACCACTTATTATGTTGGTGAATGTTTGTAGCACGTGGAGTTTTCATTCATTTGGGGAGCAGGAAGATGTGCACAACAATTTGTTGCTTTTTAAAATCCCCTTCTCCTTCCCACCAGCCCAACTCTCTATACCTGCCAATCACCTTTCATCATTCTTGCAATTAGTATTTTTTAATTTAAATTTTAAGACTGGGTCTTGCTATGCAGCCCAAGCTGGTCTGGAATTGATGGGAATCCTACTGCCTCAGCCTCCTAAGCACTGGGATTGCATGCTTGCCCACCACACCTGACTTCCTTGTAATTACTCTTATTCTTAGCTCATTTTCATGAATATAATGTTTATATTAATTGTGGGTATGAGGGGTAAGGGGAAGAGAAAGCAAGAAGATTTATAGGATTTTCAACACATGCAGTCAATAGTAACACAGAGTCAGAACATATTAAATATATTTTACTGTGGTGAATTCCAGATCTACTACCATGAACAGATACAGAATAAATTTTAAAACTTTAGAATTCTAGAGAGCTCTGAACTGGATTCTGGAAAGTTTAGAATACGTTTTCGCCACTCCAGAAACACACACAGACACACACATGCTCACATGCAAATCGTCAGAGATGCACAAATACTTGCACATTATCCTCCACAACAGGAGACATAAAAGGCTAATAGCGAAGATATGAATGACTAATGTAAGCCACCAAATTAAACTTCAAAAGTTCAAGAAAGGAAGAAAAGTTATCATGGGTTAGCCTCAACAAATAAAAAATGTAGCTAATGGGAGACATAAACAATTTTAATAATAATGTTTTAAATTATAAATTATAGATTAAGAATTGTTTTTAAAAATAAAAAATGCTACCCACACACAAATAATAAATGCTAACGGCTAAGATCTAAACTATTGACAGTTTGTATTCATTTTGCCTTAAAAAATATAAATCACCATAAAAATATTTCTAGCAAAATGTTCACCTTAGTTTTATTTATAATATTCTTAAATTGACAAAAATTGCAAGGACCAAACCACAGGCAAGTTGTAACTTATTTCTTCTATATCATGATACTTTTAGTAAATATAAACAAATTATACAAAAGTATAAGAATCTCAAATGTTATGAACAAATTAATCTAATTATAAATTAGCACATATTTTTATGAAAGACTTACCAGGCAAAATTTAAGTATGCTTATAAAAACTAGATTGGTGGGTCTCTGGTGGGGTGAGAATAACCTGAAATTAATTGCGGGTCTTCCTTGATGATTAAAATATTTCATTGCCATCATACTATTGTCTAATTTATATTAGAGATTTGTCAAAATGGTCAAGCTGCATACTTGAAGTCTATATTTTATTTCAACTATAATGCCATATAAAGAGGAAAGAAGAATGTAAAAAAATAGCAAATAATTTCTGGAAAAAGTGTAAAGTAAATAGGAAACAAATTAACAATAGTTTTGATATAAAAGCTCAAAGAACATGTTGATATATTATAAACACTATGATTGAAGCTAATCAGAGAAATAATCTCAGGTCAAATTGTCCATCCCAAAAAAATCTATATAGACATCTAATTTTCAGGGTTATGGAATTACAGAATTAGCTTTAGTACTTTTACGTTTAACAGAACGATGCTACAATGATTTCAAACTCCACTAACGGGCAATTTATATGATATGGAGGAAATGTCAAAGTCTTTGCAGTCAGATACTGTACTTTATGTCCCTTAAAATGTCACTAAGTAATAGTTTCTTCTTTAAAATTACATAATTCCTATCCTGGAAACCTTTTAAGAGAGAACAAATGCTCCTGTGTGTCAAGCACTCTCCACATAGAACCATAGTGCCTTCCCTCATCTCGATTAAATAAGAGACAAAAGATAGGAACAGTTCAGAATTAAAGCATCATATTTCATAACTTAAATGATTCCCACTCTGAAGAAAGATCAATATTGTTCAGTCAGTGCAGTTCTGGCTTGTGTAATGATGGCTGATATAATGGTTTCTTTTTAAATGTGTATTTAGCAAAAGAAAATTGGATGTGATCTTTCGTGAATTAGGCTGCCTTTTGTGTGGTTTTTCTACTACTCTGTGTGATATTGACTACCCATTAGACAGTGTGCTTCTATAAATAAATAATACTAAAAAGAAATAAACCTGTCAGCAGTGGAAATGCCTAACATTTATTTCTGGTAACAATAAAGATACTTGACTTGCAAAATATAGTAAAAACATAGGATTTAAACATCATAATATTATTTTTCAAAATAGTTTGTTTCTTCACATATTTTTAAATGGCAAATGATGGCTTTTCCTACTGTTTTGGAGACAAGCAATGGTTTCCAGAATTGATACTGAAATCATGTTTTAATTTTGGGCGAGACACTCAGTAATTCAGCCACCAGAATGACCATTGAGATTGAGATTAAACGTTGGGCAGTTCATAGGAGCAATCGTAGGTCAGTCTCATCTTTATCACAGTGACTACAGTCGCCTTTCCTTCCTCTTAGGTGCTTGAGGCTTAAAGGCAGCACAACTAATACTAACTTCACTAATGGTGGTCCATAACCATCAACCATCGCCCCGTGCCATTTCCTCCTGCACAGAACACTGTCTGCAAAGTACATCTCTAACGTTCTTGCAGCTTCAGTTTCCCAAGCTTATAATTCTACTCTTGCAGTTTTCTCTTCACTTTGTTTTTACTTAATAAATCTCATAGTAGATTTCCTGAGAGACCCTATGTAGTTTAAAAACCATATTTATTTTCATTCTGTTTCATTATCGAAATTGATTGACTAACAAAATATTTCATCATTTTTTTCTTCCTTGTATAACTAGTACAGGCTCTAAATATCAGTTTTTAAGAAAAATGTGTCTGATTAGTCTTTTTCTATCTTCTCTCTCTCTTTCTCTCTCTTTCTTTCTTTCATTTATCTTTCCAGTACTGAGGTTTGGATCCTTGAGCCTTCACACTGAGCCACATCCATTTTATTTTAAATTTTGAAACAAGAGTCTCTAAACTGACTAGGATGCTCTTCAACTTTTGGTCTTCCTGCCTCAGCCTCCCAAAAAGCTGGGATTACTTGAGTGTGGCACTGCATGCAACTTTTCTTGGTAAATATGGGTTGGCTTCTTTTTAATTTCAAATTTTGAATCAGGACTTTTAGGATTTGTTTTTGTAAAGAAACTATGGTTCTAAATTCACTTAAGGGGAAAATGGATAATTTTCTATAATTTGTATTTTTTAATCAATCTTATTCAGGGAGAAAAATGAGAAAATAAGAAGGCATGAAACCTTTTTGAAGGCTCAGGTGGCGTGGGAGATTCATGGAGAACCTTCTTCATGAAGCCCACACAAACGTGGCCAGAAAACATAGTACTATGGGTAGTTAAAAAGCAGAAGAATGAATGAAAGGAGTCATTCTTGCACGATTTTTAAAAATCTACTCACTGACTCACTGACTCTGTCCATAATTCTCACCTTCTTATTTTTCTCATCTGTCACTTTATCTTCTTTGAACCTTTTATGATCATATTGTTATTGTTAAGCATTATGAAGGATTCATACATTGATTTATTTTACTTCCTATGTGATGTAGAGCCAAGGTATTTTACTGTTTTATCTTAAGTAATTTAAAAAGCATTTAGAGTATTAAATTTGACTGATACAATTATCATCCTTCTAATTATCATTCTTTATACAAAAGAATATATAGAATATATTCTATATGTAAGAATATATATTTTACATATAAACAATATTTCCACTATACAACAGAAACAGAAATGGTATCATTATCAACAAGGATGACTGGTAAGATAGAGAAGGTTTTCTTTGAATAAGTTAAATATTGTCAGGCAAAAGTCTTTTCATCATTTATTGGTCCTCTTTAAGTCTATCTCCAAACATTCATGATGTACAGATATTCAAAAAGGAAATTTTCCTAAACAGTAAACATGAATTCTAGAGGACTAAATGTTCTTGTCTTACACATGCCATCAATATTCACTTAAGTTTGTCAGTTCATAATGAATCAATCTTAGATTTAAGAGAAAAGCAACCACCAAGATCATCATATAACAGTTGTGCATTTGGTAAACTTACACTGTGAATTACATTGTATTGAATCCAAGGTTTCTTATTAAAAAACAACAATTTATTTGTTTTCTCATACTTCTTTATTTAAAAGAAAAAAGCTTTTAGAAAAATGTTGTGCATCCATGTTCATAGCAGCACAATTTATAATAGCTAAATCTTGGGAACAACCAAGATACCCATCAACCACAGAGTGGATGAAAAAGATGTGGTATTTCTATACAATGGAGTATTACTCAGCTATGAAGAAGGATGATCTTGAGGCCTTCATAGGTAAATGGAGACAACTTGAAACTATCCTCACTGGTGAAAGAAATAAGAACCATATTTATAAATATCACATTGTGTCTCTAGTATAAAAAGTAATAAGAACTGTAGGAATAATAAAACCCAAAATGTGTAATTGCTACTGTAAAGAAGAGAGAAAAAGAAAGTGCTCTAAAGGATATAATTGCATGTATGTTTAAGTGTATAAGATGAATGACCATATTACTGTTTTTGTTAGATCATGGAGCAGAACTCTTAACAGTCTCATTGCTTGAATGTGTACTTTGTATGTTTTAACTTTGTAACTTGAACAACTATTTCCCAGATGACAATATGTAAGTTACCAAGTAATGACTTCTTAGTATTTTTTGTTCTTTTCTTTTTTTTCCTTGGAATTTTGTATTGTTGCTACCCTTTTGTTTATTTTGTTTGTTTTGTTTTGTTTTCTTTTTAAATAAAATTTTAAAAAAAGAAAAATGCTTCAAATTTTCATCTAAGTTTACTATATATTGGGCTTATAAAATTTGTTAACTCTTGTTACAACCGATTTTTTAGCTTTATTTCATTTTTCAGTTTTATCATGTTAGCTTTTGCTGTTGTTATTAGTAGCATGTAAGCCTATATGTGTATTTTTGTTTCAGTTTTAACTTTTTATTGCAAATCATAATAACTAGACTCAAAATACTAGATTAGAGATTTGCCATTTATTGGGTAGTATGTAAAGTAAGAACTCTTTCACAGCTGAAAATACTGCATTTTCCTAGCTGTCAAACACAGTGTGGTAAGTGATGATCTGTTGGGAGCCACTGAAGCTGAGTAGATGTGCAGGGCTGCAGCATGGCTGAGGCATGGTCATGCTGAGAACAAAGAGACGCCTCAAAGGGCAAGGTAGGCCACAGCTGAGGGCGCATGGCTCCAACACCAGTAAGTAAGCTAGAGATTGCAGCTGCAGGCATCTCACTTCTATAGTGAAAGTCACCTAGAGATTTTCTCCTAAAATATTCTCCTAAATTAACATAGTCTGTTACTTGGAAATGTCCTTGAACCACTCCCAAGGTCCTGCCCAGGTTCATGCATTGTCCACACTAACCCCTTCCTTGTCTGAAAACTAAATAAATATGGGCCTCCCAGAGAAATTCCTTATGTTAGTCCCCAGAGTCTTAAACTCTGCAAGAGGGTTTTGATCCTCCTGGAGCCCTACCATATTACCACTTGTCTCATTTATTTTAAGCCTTTGGTGTACACTTATTTGGGAGAATGGGGATCTTGGCCAGGTCCCTGATAGTAATGCATATTCTCTTTATATTTCCCTACTACCAATGGAAATCTTTTAATTTGGGGTATTTGTTTTTTACAGTAACCTACATAGGGAAAATTAAAACTTATTAAATATTCAATATTTTTCTAATTTCATGAATTTGTTTTAGATGTGCATTAAAAGATGTGATAAACAAGGTAAAAATGCAAGTCAGGTAGTGAGTTAGAATATTTATAAATCATGTATCTGACAGTTGACTAATACTTAAAATATGCAGAGCAATCTTAAAAATCAATCACCATAAAATCAATAATACTTATCAAAGACAAAGAGGTTGAGTAGATATTTCTGCAAAAAGATCCATAAATGACTAGTATGCACATGAGAATATGCTCAAAATCAGTGACCATATGGGAAGTATAAAATAAACAGCAATGAGATCACTTCACACCTGTTAGAATGGCCATTACCAATAATGACAAAAAAGAAATACAACATATCTACTGTTGGAGAGGAAGTGAAAGTAATCAAAATACTTGTTTCCTGTGGATGGGAATGTAAAGTGGTCCAATCCTTGTGCAAAGCAATAAGGCTATTCTGAAAAAAAAGGTAAAAATAGAATTTCCATGTGAGTTAGCAATTTCACTTTGTGATATATGCCCACAATAGCTGAAATCAGAATCCTGAGTAGATATCTGTGCATCTGTGTTCCTAGAAGGATTATTTTCAATAGGCGGCATGTGTAAGGCACCCACAGATCCATTCCCAGAAGAATAAGTAAAATATGACCCATGCATAAAATGACACAGATTTCAG